>JBBIGA010011650.1:0-15134 GCA_037576975.1 Alestes dentex | reverse complement strand
CACACACACACACAAACACACACACACACAAACACACACACACACACACACACACACACACACACACACACACAAAACCGGCATGCCTGAAGGCCAGACTGCAAATCAGGCTGCGGCGCGTGAGAAAGTGTGCGGAATCTGAGCCCTTCCGGAAACTCATGCGGACCAAACGAAGGATACTGGAACGATAATCAGCATCACAAAGCAGGAGAGGAGCCTGAGGACAAATATTATTCACAACTCTCCAAATTACTGCTTTGGAATGCATGCGCTTCACCATCCACACCATCCTCGCCAGCGAAGGCCACATTTCCACTAAAGGGCGCCATGGCTGAGAATGTTGACCCAGCCTGCGTTCCAGAACACAACACTCACTCCAGGAACGATTATGACGTCATACACTCCTGGTCTTTTTGATCTTCCAGAATTTGGAATGTGTGTCGGTTGGAGTTTTGTTTCAGAATTCTAAGAATTTAAAAATCTATCTGTTGCTGTGATGAATGTACCCTGGATTGAAGGTGCTTTGTGTTAATGAGTTTTTTTTGGGTGAGGGGGGAGTTGCATCACATTAATTCATTTACATCTGTCCATTTTCCTCCATTCATTCTTACGCATATATTTCGATTGGCACATTTGAGGCATCCCTAATCAGCAGGAGAAGGGCGTGTACCAATACTGATAAGGGTGTAACATGTCCTACCTGATTGCAGATATAACAGAAGTTTCTAACATACCTGACTGAACTCAAATGACCCTTCCTTTGGTTAAAATGGCTGTGCTGGTGCTAGCAGGGAGACTCCAGGGGCAAGACTAGAAACTCAGTAGAGATGAGGGCTTGAGGTGATATTGACATTAACCGGCTCCTGATTCAAACTCCAGTGGGAAAAACAAAAAAAAAGGATAAACTGAAAGCCTTTTGTTACCAACCTTGCATTTGCCTGTCACTTTGCCACGATCACAGACCATCATTACTGCAATGCTGTTCTCCCACAGCTCCCAGAGGCATCAGGTTAGAGACAGCTTCAAATAGCAAGCCTTTCATTGCAGAAGAAATAAGTTGAAACAGCTTAAGTTTAGATAACAAGTATGCTCGCTGAATTTTAATAAGTTACAGATCACATTCCTTTCAAATTTATGCTAATAAAACCTCACCTTACAATGACTAGCTAAAATACTTGCTATACCACCTAACTGTTTTAAGCAGCATCCACATCATAAATCATACACAGTCAAATTGAATGTTTCCTTTGATGACATTTCTCAATTTTTTACACAAATTGCAAAGGCAAACAAGCACATTTAGTATCTGACCCAGCTACTCAGTTCAAATATGGCTTTGAATGCCCTTTAAATTATAAGAGCCTGTATGTGAGGCCCATGCCTCAGTTCAGTTCATTCTCATATACACTACCGGTCAAAAGTACAAAAAAACTTAGTGTCACTGGCAAATGCATACTAGTTACTGAATAATGAAAATAATTCCATAGACCCCGGAATAGGCTCCGGGTACCCGCGACCATAGTAGGGATTTAGTGGTTGCAGAAATTGAGTGAATGAATGAATTAGTGCAATGCAGATTTGCTAGGGTGCTGCTATGTGGTTACAATGGTATACCAGGTGGTTGTCAGGGTATTGGTAGATGGTTGCTATAGTATCTCAGGTGGTGAATAATGTGTTGCTAAGTAGTTGCGTTGCTAATGAACAAGGCTGATAGGATGTCGCCAGGGTTCTTTTACCATGGTGATATGAGTTTTGCCTGCGAATCTCTGCTATTTATTCCTAAGGGAAAATGAGTATGAAGTGGTTGAGTATGTGAAAGCACACCATTCTTAATCAGACCGACCATTCTAGAGTAGGTGTCAGTGTTAGAAATGGCAAAAGATGACATTTTGACAGGTAATCCCAAACCCGCTCAAATGAATCCAGAATGTGGGGCAGTGGAGGGATATTTCTAATTTCTGCAAACAGTCCAGAGTGCACCGCTTCAGAAAAAGGCCATCTTTCACTTAGAGCTCAGCATTCACTCTCAAACCAGCCTGCAAAAAGTGAAAAAGTGAGGTTTATTCATTCACAGGTAATTATTAAACCACTCTGCCTTGTCCAACATAAAGATTTACAGAGGAGTAGCTCCTGCCAGCATGGAATTAAGAAGTGCAAGGAGAGAGAGAGAGAGAGAGAGAGAGAGAGAGAGAGAGAGAGAGTGTTCAATGCATTGTCACACTTGTGGGCTCTCTTTCTCTCTCTCTCTCTGGACCACGTGCTCCCAGGCCTAACTCAGGTTAAGAGATTTAATACTTCAGCTATTCAGTCATTAAGGTGTTTTATACAGCCGCTCCCTGGCCTTCTCTTTTCGCTCGTAAAAAATAATATTTGTCTTTCCAACTGTACTGTGAACCGCAGAGTCCTTCTGTTTTATTTTTGTCCGTGCTGTAAAACACTGTTCTTCCCCACCGCTCTGCCCCTGCATGGCCAATTACCTTGTTCTCTAACTCTACAGCCGTGTGTCGCCGAGAGTGCATGTGTGTGTGTGTTTGCTGAGCTGTGGGGAAGCCGCACTCTAGGCAGAAGGTCAAGGCTGTGCTAGATTGCAAGAGTGTTTTTTTATATGCTTTAAATTTGCCCCAGTGTGGAGGCTAGTTTGTTGAACACATCTCAGTGCCAGTCTCAGGACTACTGAAGGCTTTGCTGAGTTATTCCACCACTAGAGTTCCTTTTGCTTCCATCATAAATTAATAACCGTGTCATTTAATAATGAAAATATTGCTTTGCATTCTTATCTTCTTTTAAGTATTAATTATTCCACCATTTGTCCAATGTGTTCTCAACCAGATTAAAGAAAGAGAAATAAAACGACAAACAGAAAATCAAGACTCAAACAGCATGGCCTTGAGAAAAGCAAGCCCCCTGGTCAAAATCTATCTATCTATCCATCCATGCATCCATCCATCCATCCATCCATCCATCCATCCATCCTGGACTGCTAGTGTCATCACTGAGGTATCCTTGAGCAAGGTATCGTCCCCATACACTGCTCCACGTGCGCCCCTCATTGGTGGCAGTCCACTGCTTCTCTTGGTAAATGAGTTAAATGCAGAGAAGGAAGAGAAATTCCACACTGTTTGCTGTTCTGTGGTGTGTTCAGGCATGACCATAAAGGGCCACATTTTACTACACATTTGTCTGTGCATCTGTCTATCTATCTATCTATCTATCTATCTATCTGTCTATCTATCTATTGATCTATCAATCTGTCTACATGGGGATAAAAATAGAGACACTTAAAAATGCATCTCTCTCTTGTCTGTGACTCATCTGTGGGCTTTGTTAACATTGGCCTAGATTTTAGTATCATAACCAGCAGGTGCAGCTCACAGACCACAAAAAAATGTACTCAACTTTATGGAAAATGCACTGACATGATTGAACGACTCTAATTTTATATATTAGTGTGCTTATTGGTACAAATTATTCTGCTAAATTACATTCTGGCTACTCAGCTGCATCGAGACGTTGAAGATGTACACACACAGGGCTAGGTTTTCAGGAGAGTCATCTAAGCGGAAAACTACTGCATTAGGGCTGGATTAAATCCTGAAGCCCGACTGCTTCACTGCCTGTCTCATGATTCAATCTGATGTAAAACACAAAATCCAACTAGACTTTAGCTAAATTGCTCCCGGGTGTTTGCACTCACGCCACTGGGAGCTGGATATGCAGTCATGGTTGTCCTTGAGACAGTGCAGCACTGGCCAGAATCCTGATGAAGCTGCTGTAGAGGAGCCTGTAGATTCAGTGTATGAAAGAGGAATAAACGTAAGGGTGTGAATGCACTAAACATCTGAACTCACAGTTTATTCTAGGTTTGAGTGATTCACAGTGGATGACTGCTAATAAACACTAAAACGAGTAAACAATGCTATTTTTCCTCCTAACTGTGCGTGTATGTGTGTAAGTTACAGCATCACTTTAGTTGATGTGGAATTAAAAATTAACTCCTGTTCTCCTGTTCACAAGATTTTTTTACTGCTATGGTTTGAAAGGTAGTAAATACCTTCAACCCCCCCTCCTTCTTTCCCTCTCTCTCTCTCTCTCTCTCTCTCTCTCTCTCTCTCACTCTCTCTCTCTCTCTCTCTCTATCTACCTCTATCTCTCTCTCTTCTTCTTCTTCCTCCCAACACAAGTAGCTTACAGTAGTTACATTAACTTCGTACACTGCAAGTGTGTGTGTGTGTGTGTGTGTGTGTGTGTGTGTGTGTGTGTGTGTGTGTGGTGTGTCCAAGACAGTGTGAAATGTCCCTGAACCTAGGCTGTCAGTATAATTACCCTCTAAACTGGCTTTAATGTGTTCTGGCCATCTAAGTGTGTGACAACGCATGATAACTGTAATGTACTGTGCTTTGACACTGACATTGAAGTCTAGACTCTGCCCCCAACAAACCAATGGTTTTATGAGCACATTAACATTTTGCTTTTGAAAGTCAATATTGATGTAGAAGTTAGAAAAGCCTGAAAATGAACAGTAAAATCTGAGTGGTGTGATATGTCCGCATCACATGTCGCCATTCCGAACAGGCCTGATAAAAAGACTTAAAGATTAAATGCAGCCTGCCACATTTACACAACAGTAGATGTCTCTAGCCACTGGGTAGTGATATCCAGTAGCTATGGAGCCACAGCAAAGTTGACTCATTCACACTATCCCCTAGGATTTAGATGCCTTTTGATGCGCTATACTGAACACTACTGTAAGGAAAAGAAATAGCCCATTAATCACAATTAACAACATCAGATCACAAACACTGTTATCTAATACAGTGTCTAATAAATAATCTCCAAATTTCAAAATCAGGATCACTATAGAGCACGATTATATGAAACAAAAGTGGTCCCTTAATTACTGTTCCCCAAATTGGAGCACCTTAGAGAACATTATTATAGGGAAAAGAAGTGGTTCTTTAATCAATATCCCTTACAGCAGAACTTCCTTTATAGGAAGTAATTTCATGAAAGAACACTTCTCCCTACAATGGAAAATGAGGAGCACACTATAGAAAACTATTAAAGAGAATACAAGTGGTCCCTAATCACTAGTCCCTACACTGCAAAATCAGGGCCACTATACACAGCAGCACTATAAGAAAATGAAATAGTCCCTAACCACTATTCCTTACATGAGGAGCAATCAGGAGCACTAAACAGAACACTACTATACACTATTACATTAATAATAATGTCACACATGTTTTCAAATACAGATTCATACAAAGCAATGCTGTACACAGTCTTTATTGTAATTAGTAGTTCTAAATATTCTGTTTGTTCATCATGCAAAGTTCAGAACGTCTTAAAAGCACATATCATCTCTCCTCCCTTCACACACACACACACACACACACACACACACACACACACATACACACTCAAACACACAGGACCATGAACTCTCTTCTTAACCCTGCTTTCCAAAGAATCAAAATATTATCATACTCTCTTTTATGATTTGAGGTTTTATTGTGGTGTTTGCCTTCAAGGCTTCATAGAAAGAGAGCAAGAGAGAAAGAGAGAGAGAAGGAGAGAGGGAGAGTTAGAGAGAGGAATGGAAAGATGGAGTATTCAGTGTCAGCATTGGGTTACAAGTCTCAGCACTGTCAACACTTTCCCTTCTCTCCTTCTCTCCTTCGTTCCTTCTTTCTTTCTCCCTCTCTCTCTCTCTCTCTCTCTCACTCTCTCTCTCTCTCTCTCTCTCTCTCTCTTTCTCTCTCTCTCTCTCTCTGTCTCTCTCCACCTCTCGCTCTTTCGAGCTGAGTGGAGACTCTCCTTCAGAACAGGAGCCGGCCAAAGCCTGCTTCCACTCCAAGTCTAGCAGACGTGTTGAATGTGGAAAACAACATGCATTACCAATTCAGTCATGTCTTTCCTTTTCCATCAGAAACAAATGTTCTCACTTCATCTCTCTCTATTTCTCCCTCTCTCTCTCTCTCTCTCTCTCTCTCTCTCTCTCTCTCTCTCTCTCTCTCTCACTGTCATTATCCCATTCTGTCTATTTTCCTGCAGTTCAGTTTGTTTTTGTGCAGCGTTCCACCTCTCCACTGGCGCATTAGAGCAGGATTCCTGAGTGGAAATGGATTACATCACTGTTATTGAAATAGATGTTGCTAACTTAAAATGAGACGCATAGATTTGTTTTCAGAAAGCAAATACAGTCTGTGTGCGAGGAAGAGAGACGGAGAGGCTGAGGGGGTGTAAAGAAGGAGAGAAAGAGAGTGGAAGAAACAGAGAGTTAAAGGAGTAAAAGAGCGAGGAAGCGGAGATGGAGGAAAGGAATACAGGACTACATGTATTCTGCTTGTCATGGTTTTATTTGGCTGTGGAGTGTGTGTTCGCAAGTGTATCTGTGAGCCAGTTGTGTGTTTAGGTTCCAGTCAGTTGCTGACAGCTCTCTCTGCTGGACTGAGACAGTGCTTTCCCCATAGCCCCAGCCAATTAAACTGGACAGACCTGACAGTGAGTGAATAGTAAAATATAAACTATTTTTAAAAGTGAGGATGCTTCAAACAAGGAGCATGCTTAAGTTTTCTATGTCAAAGAAAATTGCCTCATATTAATTATATAGATTGGGGAATTAATGAATCCTTCAAAAGTCAAAAACTGTTCTTGAAAGTGAGAATCATTCCAATCGAGGATGAAGCTTTGACTGCTAAAACGTTAAATAAAATGATTTATTAGGAAATGCCGGACTTTTCTAAATGTTAGGAAATTCCTAGACAAAACAGTGCGGTCCTGGATCAAAAGGTCTCATAATTATAGAAATTGGGGAAGTCATTAATCACACAACAGCCAAGAAATCATACTGTTTTTAAAAGACAGAATCATCCCAAATAGCAGGGAGCTAAGTACTATTTTTATTATTAAAACTGTTGGTCTATAATTCATTTCTTGATCTTGTAAAAGCTGCAGGCAGGTGCTGGGCAAAGCCTGTTCAGAAATCAGTGATTTTTTCCAAACAATTCAATAATTACAAAAAATATCAAAACTGAGATGGACAGACAACTGAGTCAGAGAATGTCTAAAATGGTGTGCTCCTGGTATGCAGTGATTAGTTTCTACCAAAAATGGCCCAAGGAAGGGAGCAGTTTTACCCACTATGGCATCTGAAAATGCCCATACACATTTTTAGGGCAATAATTAATAAGTGTAGAACAGCTGGAGCTACAGTGTACCTGCCTGGAAAAAGACACATGTATATTTACACAGTGAGAAGGGTGGGTAGGGAAACAAAATGTAATCAAGGATCACAGAATGATTTCTGGAAGATGGTAGAGTTTTGGGATCATCAATTCTGCAAAAAAATTGAACCTTCCATCATGCCAATTATTTGGAAGGCATGTGAAAAGCTTTTCTTTCCTCTAAGCACAAATGTAAGTGCCTGGGGTTGGCTAGATTCTACCTTTAGCATCAAACAGTCAAAAAGGGGTAATTCTGAAATTACCCCTTTTTAGTATGTTGGAGGATCTGTGATGTTTTGGGACATTTCAAATCATTTATGATTAAATTATATCACGTGTGTGCACATAAATAAATGACACAACACAACTGTAGTAGGCCTATCTGAATTTGCCTTTTAGCTGTGTTTGTGTATCACATTTTATTTATGTACATTAAAGTGCAACCATTTTTTAGACATGTAAATTCAATTTATGATGTTTTTTAATTGCTTCATATAATCCAATCAGTTTCAATAAAAATCTGGTTGCCTTTGACAAAAAGTTCACTCCTTGCAGATATGTTTGCAAATTGATGTTGCATAAAGTATAAAATGCAGAGGTGCCAACAATTGTGATTTTTTTTATTTTCCTAGTTTTTCTTAGATTAAAATGTACTTTAATTATAGCTTAAGTTCTCTCATTTTCCATGTGCGAGTAAGGTCATAAATCATATTTTTTCATGCCATTTCACAAGGTGCCAATTCTTGTGAGGCTGACTGTGTGTAGTGGTTGGCAAGTTCTGCCATTTTCATAATTCATATCATTGAACATAAAATTTTAATGGCTACTAATGTTTATAAGACTACATTATTTAAGGTCATTTATAACTCATTTCTCATTTTTAAAATTGCACCATAATGCACCCAAACAAGATTCTGCAGGCATCACAAGTGTTTTTCATGGACACCAAATCTACCCATGTGCATGCATCTCCAGACCACTTATTTATTTCCATAGGTCCATATTTTTCTGTGGCAGTAATGATGGCGGCATATTGGAATGTAGATAATGATGATCTCTAGTGATTACCTGTTATTGCTATTGAATTATACTTTCATAGTAATTCATTCTAATTGTAGTTCACTGAAACAAAATGACAGATTTCAAAACTCACCATTCTTGTGGCTGTAAATTTTCATTTGAATTTGATGAAATTCATTAGTTATTGTTACATAAAGCCTTCTCTTGCAAACTGAAGAATTATTTACACCTCTTAACATTTAGCTGCTTTTATGATTATTTGATACAGATACAAACAAAACAGTATTTTTGCAAACATTTACAGTAAGTATTATTTGTAGTTATGACCGTAACCAGTCCATACAGAATGTAAATTGAAATGTAATTACTGTATAACTACATAATTAATTAGTCAAGTTAGTAAGGTTATGGAATGTAAATTTAAAGTGAAGGTATTGCAAAATGATAATAATATTAATAACTGTAGACTTGTAAGGTGAAGTGAGACGACACAGTGCATCTCTGGCCCAGCAGAAGGTTCAGATGACACTGAACTGACTGGAGTGTTGGATGAAACTAATGGTGTTTATAGGCCTCAGGCCGAGTCAACGAATTGAGTTTATAGGGATGCATTCTTTAACTCACAGAACGAGTCAGCGTTTTGGGTAAGAGGGTGTGTGATATTTTCAGATGTGTCAAGGCTTATGATTTTTTAGAAAAATCTTTCAGACAAGTGCTCTCCAGAGAACTCATAAAGTGCAAACTGGAAGAAAAATTGGTCGACGTAAGCTGCAAAACAACCAACCGTGTATAAATACCAAGCTGATCGGCGCAGAGATAGAGGAACCAAGAGAGAAACGTGAGATTGGAGCTGTGTGATTATTCCCACAAGTGTGGGCCAGCTAAGCACATACACCTCGTTCCCCTGACCACCCAGCCACTGACCCCAACCTCATGCCCCTCACACTGCCCAGGGGCAAAAGAGCCGGGAAAAGCTACACCATTCACTTCCTTTTTCCTCTCTCACCCTCCCTCTGTCCTTTCCCTCCAGTGCTCTTGCTCTTGTCCTAACAGCTCGTAAAGGTTCTGGACTTTGACCCAGTGAGCTGGCCAAGCCTTCTTCCTGTCCTCTCGTGGGTGTCACACAGCTCTGCACATACAGAGAGCCTTCAGATTTGAGCCCAGACCACTCTGACAGGGAATCTTTTTGTGAGGCAGTGTTTTTTAAGCAAAGGTAAATGTAAAGGTCAGTGTAAAACTAAACTGCATTAAATTAAATCTAGTTTAATTTAAATAATCTTACTTAAATAATCATTCTCATCAGAATGAAGTTTTTGACAAACACTGTACAAAGTTAGAGACCAGTTTTGTGTCTACCTACCTTTAAGTTATTCATTTTTTTGTGAAGAAGCAGAAACCATGCACATACACATACACACAAAAAACTACTCAGACACACCCAAGTAGTCCTGCAAATATCTTTCTCATGTGCATTTAAAATGGCTGAAAGAGAAATTTCTGATGAGATTAGTTATAAGATTAATTATATATAAGGAAGAGTAAGTCAAAGGAAATTCAAAGCAAAAACAGGAGTGTATAAAACTGGATCTTAAATAATAATTAAAAGATCTGGAGAAAACGGGACTCCCAACAACCATGCAAGACCTGGTAGACCACCAAAACTATATAAACTCATGAAAATTGTACACACAGCTTTCAACTTTGAGAGATCCACAAGGGTTTCCATGCATTTTTCCACTGTGAGAAGACAACTCACAGCTGCTGCCCGCTGCTGAGATTCTGGCTAGAAAATGAATGACTTCTGGTTGCTTTGATGCTCTCGCCGCTCCTGGTGTGAACACAGCATTAGAGACCCTCCCTGAAACTCACTCAGAAATTTTGATTGATCCTAAAACAAATTACCGAGGAACACTTTTGCAATTTATGAGAGTAAGTGAGTACAAACGCTCTGAATGTTGTTTTCTTTCAGGAAAACTTTCAGACAGGTGTAATTTCAGATCACAGAATAGCATTTAGTGTTTTTAAGAGCTACATGCAGTAAAGTTCTAAAAGTGCATTAACATTTTCTTCTGTCTGCTACTAGCATAGTTTGCATAACTAGCCAATTTTGTTAAATCTTGCAAATATGAATAATCAAGTCTTGCTCTTTACCGAATAGACTGGCATTGCAAGCACTAGTGAATGTATTAGATACAGGTCAGATCTTTCTTAGAGGTAACATCTACATTAGATTGTGTCTACATGTTTGTTCCGATATCTTACACATTTCCATTGTTGCAATATTGTCTCATGACTCATAATGGTGACTGTAAATCATTACTGTAAGGGTGTTGTTGTAAGTAAGAAGCTTAAAACTCATGGGTCCAAGCTACAGCTCTCAGTAGATCTGCACTGTTCATATCCTGCTGTAGCTGCCTGCTTTAGTCATTAGCACCTGTGTGACATCTCCAAAGCAGGAGAACATCTATTACTACACAGAGAAAGTGATGCATAACTTCTTTTCAGTGGCCTTCCTGTGAATATACAGCATGTAATATCTCTTCTCTATTTATCTTTCTGTCTGTCTGTCTCTATATGTAGCTACGCTCTATGCTCTCTCTATCTGATGTGCTGTCATATTATAACTTTTCTGTTTTCTCTTTTCAACATTTCTCTCTCTCTCTCTCTCTCTCTCTCTCTCTCTCTCTCTCTCTCTCTCTCTCTCTCTCTCTCTCTCTCTCTCTCTGCTGCAGTAGAGACAGCAGTAGCGGAGGGCAGAGGTCACCAAGGGTTTAGATTTCCTAAGCACAGCCCCCCTGTGGATCTCAGTTGAGATGCTTCCTTCAGCAGCTCCCCTCATCCCTCCCTCCACTGAAAAAATATTAGTCTTCAGCCTGCACAGGGGAAGAGAAGTAGGATAGGGGGTCAGCTGTCCTCTTCCATCCCTCCAACTCCATCCTTCCACATGAAACCTTTTCTTTTTCATCTATCCATTTCTATCCCTCAAACTCACCTCTGTCCCTCCCATTCTTCCATCTTTCTCTCTGTATCTCTTCACTTCCATCCGTGTTCCCAGTCCCCACCGTCCGCATTACTCCATCACCATCCTTCCACCTCTGTGCCGTCCATCTCAAAGTTTTTATCTCATCTCTTCATTTCCTAATTGCTAAAACTTTAACCCACCTGCATCTCTTTCTTCCTCTTTTAGCCACTCTGTTTTCTCAACCTCAACCTCTATCCTTTCATCTCTATCCATTCATCTTCATGCCTCCTCATCCAGTTTCATCCCCCATCTCTCACTCTCCATCCCTACCTTTGTATTTTCATCTCCACTTTTGCATCTCTGTCTTTCTATATCTGTCTATATCTCCTTATCTCTCTTCACTCAACTAAATTCTCTAAAACTCCATTTCTCCTTCTCCATCTCTCATTTCCACCCTACCCTTCCTAACTTCCATCTCCCATTCTCTATCTCTCCATCTTTTGATTTCTGTTTTTATCTCTGCCTCTTTGTCTCCATTCTTGAATATCTAGATCTCAATCACCAACCCAAGCCTCCATCCTTTCACCACTGAAAGTCAACATTTGTCTGGTCTACTTATTTACTAATGTTTTCACATGACACAAAGAATAAATTTAGGAGTACAGAATGAAAGTACATTATTTGTTTGTGTGTGTGTGTGTGTGTGTGTGTGTGTGTGTGTGTGCTTGTGTGTGTCTTGTGTACAGATGTGTGTGTGTCTTGTGTACAAATGTACATATAATTTTCACATAAATAAAATATACACATTTCTTGTATTTACTTGTGCTAAGAATTGTGTTGATGTCATTTATTATTACACTTTTGAATCAACTATATTCAACTTTTTTCCAGTGAATGTGCATGACAGTATATGTACGTATGTGCGCGCACATGTGTGAGCACGGGCCCTGCTCTCCAACTGCACTCCTCTTTATAAACACATCAGTTGAGCTGACAGCTCGCGGCGGGGCGGCCTGAGGGGCGGAGTGGTCCAGGGATCGCAGCCCCCATAAAAAATCACTTCTAATTTATTTCCCCCCAAATTGGAAAGTGCACGCTCACACCTGACTAAATCATCAAGCGTCAACAGGAGACGACCCCCCACCGCACAGAGGGCGAAACCTGAAGCCAGCTTTGCTGCGCTGGTCCCGGGCCACGGCCAGCAGAGAAAACACACACACACACACACATACACACACTCTGAGCTGTCTGTAATGGATTCTGCAGATGTGCGGAGCCACATAGACCCCTAGTCTCCATCTGGCCCCTACTAGTCAGTGGGGTTTTATCAAATTTGTCATTTTGTCCTTTTTTCTCACTCTCTTTCTTTCTCTTTTCATAGACACACACACACACACACATACACACACACACACACACACACACACACACTCACACTCACACACTCATACACACACTCTAACTCCTCTCATATTCTCTTTCTCCCTCTATCTCCTTCCTCTCTCCTTCTCTCTGTAGCTGAGGTGGCCTTGGACTGCCCTCTGACTCTTTCGTTCCTCTCACGGTTGTTTTGTCAACTGTTGCTTCCATACATCCCTCCATTCCTCTTCCATCCAGGCTGTTGTTTGCAGCTCTCCAGTTTACCAGTTGGCATCTCAGAAATGTGTGCTTGTCTTTGTGTGTTGTGTGTATTTTCAGATAAGTAAAAAAATTAAGCAAAGCTTAATTAAAATAAAATTTATTTGCCCCATATTCCCCATTCTGATACACATTTTCTATCACTATACATCTGTGTCATTCTATTTCACCCTCTCTCACTCTAGCTCTCTTTCTCTCTTCTTTTTCTGCCTCTTTTTCCCCTATTTCAACTGTCTCACCCTCTGGCACTTTCTCTCTCTGTCTTCTTCTCTCACTCTTTTCCTGTCTTAGCTCTCATGCTCTTTCTCACTCTTTCTTTCTCCTATCACTCTCCCAGCATCTCTCCCACACCACCAACCTTTCTCTCTCTCTCTCTCTCTCTCTCTCTCTCTCTCTCTCTCTCCTGTCTCTCCTCTCTGGTTCCAGTGTGTCAAACCTCAATTCCTAATGTGTAACACACATGTTATTATTCCCCATTAGACACAGCTATCATAAACTTGACAAACACTAAACAAACAACACAGGTGGTCCAGGGGAGTGTGGAGTGGAATCTGGTGGTGGGGGTGGTCTGGGATCCAGTGGAGTCAAGGGGCAAGAGGCCCCAAATGCTGTTACTCGCACACCCCAGTGCAAAGTCTGCCAAAGCGAAAACCCCTATGCAATTCATCAACTCACATTCCAGATCATAATCTGTTCAAGTGTCACAGCATAGCAAAGCACACACCATAATGCTGAAGCTTCTGTTGCTTATAACACTGTGTATGTAGCTACAGTAGGTCAAAATAACCAACATTACACAGCTCCCATTTTACTGTAGGCCAGCATGACCATTGTACTGTAGAATAACACATGCTAAAGCTACTTTAGACAAACAATTGACCACAATTACATACAACATGTAGCTACTGTAAGCAAACACAACCATCCTACCATATATAGCTAATGCATGTTAGTATGACCATGACACATGTAGCTACTGTAAGACAATATGACCGTAACAGCACTGCACATATGAGTACGGTAGGTAAATATGACCATAATAGCACAGGTCATGCTAGTGCAGGTCAACTAGACCATCATACGCTCATTATATAGTGCATGTGTTTCCCAGCCCTGGTCCTTGAGGCCCACTGCCTGGCACATTTTAGTGCTTCCCTTGCTCAAACACCTTCACTTTAATTTAGTAAGGGGTTATTAATGAGCTGAATAGTTAAATCAGATGTGTTGAGAGCAAGAAAAACAAAACATTGGCCTAGGCCATAACCACCTATAACACAACTGATGATAAATGCACACTAAACTGACTACTATTAAATAGCGCTTAGCTACTCTAGGCCCATATACCACTATAACACAGTACATGTAGCTCCTGTGGACAAGTGCATACTACAGCACACAGTGCTTCTACAAGCCAGACCAAACACCATAACACATCTCATGTAGCTACTGTACACAAACAAGACCAGAATAGCATAACACACATAGCAGTTGTAGGCTAACATAAACATGATAACAAGCACTACAATAACTGTAAGCTAACGCAATCACCAAAATACAGCATAAAAACATTTACAATAAAGAGTCTGGGCTTAATTTAATGAGGAGGTCACACACCAAGATTGTTATGGCTGTAACCCAGCCAAGGAGCTCATCTCACATGCTTGCTAGCACAAACACTGAACTCCAATTTTACTGCCATGCTATAACTCCTCATGCAGTTGCGACGGAGATGCTGGTGGTATAGAGTGAAAATATGTACTCTGTATGTTATGGGTTCAGTTAAGAGGAGAAAAAAGACCCAGCTTACAGTGTGAGATAATTTAAAACCCCCATGGATGAAGAGTAAGCCGAGAGTGGGTGAGTATGACAGAGAGAAGTGGAAAATGGAGAGAGAATGGAGAAAGAGAGAGAGAGAGAGACTTCATGAGTCTCTTGACACTGCCAATTCTCTGTCATTTTGAAAGTGCGCTAGCAATACTGTAGCTAAATGTGGTCATATCAATAAAACATACTGAGCTGAACTCTCAGATAGAGAGAGAGAGAGAGAGAGAGAGACAGAGAGAGAGACAGAGAGAGAGACAGAGAGTGTAAGAGATAAGATAAGATAAGATAAACCTTTATTAGTCTCACAAGCAGGAAATTTGCTTTGTCACAGCAGAAAATGGACAGAACAAAGAGCAGCAAAAATTGAAAAAACAATATAATAGAATAAAATACTATACCAACAGTACAGTATAAAATGTACATTATACAATCTAGATAAAATATAAAATAGGGACATCTGTATT
>JBBIGA010011639.1:0-15134 GCA_037576975.1 Alestes dentex | reverse complement strand
TTTTTTCTTTCTTTCTTTTTGTGTTTCTATCTCTATGTAAACTCTCTATCTCTCTCTCTCTCTCTCTCTCTCTCTCTCTCTCTCTCTCTCTCAGGGAAGGCAGGCTCTATTGTGGTTGCTAGGTGTGTATGGAGAGAGGATCAGTAGCGCCCCCTATGTGCTGGAAGGTTTTATAGATTCTCTTAAGGTGGAACTGTCCTCTGCAGTGAAGATGGAGCTGCTGACGGCAGCAGTGAAGCTGTTTCTGTCCCGGCCGGCCGAGATGCAGGACATGCTGGGCCGTCTCTTACAGCATTGCATCGGTACACACACTCACAAGCTTCCACACATTTACTTTCAGACAGTCCAGCCTAAACCTTTCCAATAATATTTTAACAGTCTGGATCTAACCTTCTTTACATTCCCAGGATTCCTTTACTGCAGTGGAGAAGTTCACATTTACCTTTATTCTCCACTATTTTACCATCATCAGCATCCATATAAACACTCAGACACCTGGAGCTTCATTGGGGGTCGATAGTGAATAAAACAGCTGTATTTGTGTCGGAGATGTCTGGTTCCTTTTTACTACTGTAAAAATTGAGTCTCTACAATGAACCATTTCACATCGAACCCTCTCTGAATGACTGTTTATATCTGAATGCACTGAATTCAGCAGAAATTTCCTTGTAAAGTGCAAATGTGATGGATATCAGGATAAAATCAGGATATAGATCAGGATATGTCTCATGCTAAGCTCTGCTTATAAGATGTTTCTGCTGTTGTTGTTTTCCCAGAGGAGGAAGCTGATATGTGTGTCCATGACCGTGCACTGCTGTACTACAGGCTGCTTCAGAGCGGGGTGGATGAAACCCGGAAGGTTCTACTGGGACCAAAGTCTGACCCGTCCATGACCATTCTGACCGGGCGGCCCGAGGAGCCGGTCAATCACTGGGCGTCCAGCTTTAACACTCTCGCTCCACTGTGTGGAACTGAAACCTGCCTGGACAACATTTCTGCTGAAGAATTTGTCCAGCAGCTCCACAAAGCAGAAGAAAATGAGGGAGCTGAGGAAATCAAGTTCACTCCACCTGAAGAAACCTTGAGAGAAGGTAATGTACTTGTAAATGAAGGACAATGGTTGCTTCAACTAAAACACATGATCTTTCCTAAATGTTGTCTTGATATTGTCAGCATATGACTTCATAGGCTAATCTAGCTTTGTACCAAGTAACCCCCTTCATCCTCACTTATTTGACAGAATTGATCACTATATATAGTTTTATGGTTTTGGGGACTATGTGGGGCTGGGTGAGTGTGGTGGGATTGGTGGGGCTCTGGGGTGGGATTGGTGGGGTTCTGGGGTGGGATTGGTGGGGCTCTGGGGTGGGTGTGGTGGGGCTGGGGTGTGGGTGTTGGGACTAAGGGACTGGAGTACAGGTGCTGGAGCTAAGTGGGACTGGGGTGCGGGTTGAGGGACTACGTGGGATTATTTGAGTTGATAATCCTTATTCCTGTTTCTGTTCATGTCAGTAGAAGCTGCTGATAAAGCATCCTCAACCATGACCCATGCACCCGAGGAGATGAATCTAATCGTAGGTCCTCCACTATCTCATGAGGCCTTTGAAAGACTGTGGTTGGAGCTGAAGGTAGTCCATAAGCAGGCTCTTGGGGTCTCTCGCCCCACTGACCCACCGGAGACACTGCATGCTGCTTTCCAGCTGGTGAAAATCCAAACGCTGGCCTTCAGCCTGTCTGATGCTACGCCTTGGAAGGCCTACATGTTCAGCCGGACTGGTGGGACCCTGATTCTGGCTGAGCTCCTGCAGGGATCACCGGAGGAGCCAGAGAGTGAAGGGAATCTGTTGGTTTCAATCAAACAGCAACCAGAGAACCAGCAGGCCATCAGTAACTTTGTCTCTGTTCTCAAGACCGTTCTGCAGACTTTCAGCTCCCAGAGTTCCTAACATTACTATCGAAACTGCTTAAAGCTGGAGCTCAGATGCCTATTTACCTTTTTAAAGTGATGTTACTGCACTTTCAGTGTTTGCTTGCCCCAGATCTAGTCAGTCAGCCAAGGCATGTTTGGCTCCTTTAGTTTTAGCACTAGAGCTTACAAGGCTAATGTAGCTAACAATGCAAGCTCATACCTGATCAGTTAGCATGGTGCATCGAACATAATGATGCGTTCCATTTGAACTGGAAAGTCTGAATTTTTTAGTTCATAGTAGGAAATTTCAGATTTCCGATTTGGAAGTTCACAGGAACCTTAGAATCTTAGAATTCAATGATGGCGGTTAGGTGCATTACCAACAGTGAAGCTGCACAGTGCTGCCCAGTGTCTATTCGCAATTTTAAACTGTGAAAAGCAGCAGAATCCACTGGCACTGGTGGTGGTAAACAGTAGCTTTGCTTAATCTGTGATTAAGCAAAGAATTGTTGTTTTGTTTATTTAAATGTAATTGTGGTAATAAATGTGAAGACCGGTGAGTGGGACATGGCTTAAATCTACAGAAAACATATTTATAAGACAAGACAATACTGGCATAAACGGATGAATATTTAAAATATATTTTTATTGAACAGCATATGCTTAGAAGACTATTAAAATATTTAAATGGATATAATTTTTGTCCAATTTTAGGCAGTTTACAACTGGAGACTCAAAACAGTCATATTTTCATAATTCTTTTAAAATGTTAATACCTTCATGGCGTTTTCATAGCATTTCAGCCAATCCACTGTCAGGTGATGGGGGAGGGTGGAGTCAAAAAAGTAATTTTTCCCCAAAGTCTAATATTTTTGACTGAATAGGCTCTGTATGAACCCTGTAGTTTTGATTGCATTCTAAAATATGAATTTCTGAATATTAAAAGTAATAATAATAATATTCTATGGGTAAAACAGCAACACTTTGGGTGATCTGGTCATTTCTAGTTCGCTCCCATACACTGGAATTGGAATCCAGCCTTTAGTCTGGATTTAGTGGGTTGTTTGGGAAGCAGCCAGGCTGCACGAACCCTTCAGAAGAAATGGAAAGTGCTGCACAGGTTAAGTTACCGCAGCCGTCTTGTTGAAAGGGGCTGCTGTTGATGGACCTTCATTCTTCATTCTAATTTGAGTGTAACCTGATGCTCTTGGACTAAAGAACTGAAAGGACAGGCAGTGCAATATTAATGTCCTGTGATTTGCCTGAAGCCAGGCTCCTTGTTACAGGCCTCTAATGACAGTAACTGCAGTCTGCTGATGGATCTAAAACAAATATGACCTGCTCGTTCTTCATGAAGTAGACACTCTTCCTCCACAAAGGTTGAGACAATCAGCCCTGTTGCCTGTAGGTAACGCTTCAATGACTGATGGTCAGTATTAAACAATAGTCAGTTTTCATAGCATTTTTGAAGCAGTAATGGTTTCAAAATGAAGTGAATCAGCCTTTATAATGACTGTCTTTTGTTTGAACAAACCTTTTTAAGGTTTAAGGAGGTGTTTGCTCCAGAAAGGGCTACCAGAATTGAACCCAGGACTTTTACACTGTAAAGCAACAGTGCTACCATACCATATCATTTATTGTGAGTCGCGCTACTGTTTTGTCTACAACACTGCAAAAACTCTTGAGCAAACCCTCATTTTCTTATATTTTGCTTTGAATCACCTTGTTGATGCATAAATACTGTTTCCTGCCTGTCAAACTGTCTTGTTTTTGGCACACTGAGTAGATTCAATGAAAAATGGGAACAAATGTTTCAAAGCGACAGGCTGCAAATGTCTAAAGATACACACACTAACACACAATTTGACCACATAACAAAGGTCTAGTTTTTTGTGTCTAGTTGGTCTTGTTTTCTCTCATCTGAACAAATTTCCAGTAGATGCTGCACCTCTGTAGACCAGATTCTCCCTTTGTGTCTGTGTGGTTGAAATGAGACTCGGGCTTGGTTAGGGACTCGGGCTTGGTTTGGGTTCTGAGCTTGGGCTTGGTAAGAGATCACGCAAGATGCTCACCAAGTCCAACTGAACTGAGTCCAAGTCTGCCTTCTTAAGGGGTCAGGACTTACAGTAGTCAAACAAACTGGAGTTTTGGGGGTCATACGTACCTGGGAAGTAGTTCGGAGTGGACTGCCTAATCTGAGTACACCCTTAGTTTGACCATCTTTAATTTTTTCAGTTCAGGCCATGTTTGAATTTGACACACCAAATAGGTGAACTATTTTTGAACATATAGTCATTCCCACGCCCATATCATATTATCTTATGTAGAGCTTGATGTTGTTCATTATACAACAGTCTATCATCTTTCTTGCTCCAGAAAGAAGAGCTGGTTGTCTGGGCCCAAATGAAAGGTGCCATCTGACCTGATTTCTGCTCTGTAGGTAATAATAGGTCACAATAATAATAGGCTGGGCACCTGCGGTATTTTCCCTCAGTGTGTTCTTTCTCCGAGATCTGCACCCAAAGCAAAAGCTCAGAATGTGGCGAACTACAAAAACTGGCTCAAACTGAGGAAGTATCAGCAAGCCCCTTGGGTTCATGAGTCGGTTTCCAGTAAAACCTTGTGGGCTGAGTTTGGAGGGCATACACAGAATCAGCACTGCTTATGGAGAGACAGAATTTTGGGGAAGCCATCCGGGTTCTGGCAACTAAACAATACAATCTGCACTTTTCTGTTCTTTCTTGCTTAAAAGGTTCATTAGTGGTAAAAGTATACTACCACCTCACTGTAGTATCCACAGAGATGCAGCCCAGTGAATTCTAACATTGGTTTGGACTAGAAACCATGTTCACTTTCATTTTGGCAAGCCAAGTGTGTGTCATTGTGTGTCATTTCACCCATATACACATTACTCTGTGAAATGAAACAACATTCCTACAAGACCTTGGTGTAACACAAAGAACAAAAGCAGAGCCACAAAACACAGAACACTTCGGAACAGGACAGGACTAAAGAGAGAGTGCAAAAAACCCTTAAACAACAAAAAAGTAATTTACACTGTATCAACTAACTGTACCAGTTTCAGTGACAGCCAGATGTGTCTGATTATAATAAGCATTATTATAACTATAATAATATAAACATAAGGTTGTGAGTGTGAGTAGGGGAATTTTATTAAAGAAAATTTAACACCAGAAAACTGGAACACATACATAAACAAAACACAGAACAAGCTCAGGGCAAAAGACAAGAATTGGAACAAAGCAGAACTGAAAAACATGGTTTGGATTTGTGAACCAATTACAGGAAGTTGAGGCCACCTATTAAAGAAAAAGGAGGAGAGGTATAAAAGAGTTCACGTAAATGATGACAGGACGCAGGCATCGCTGATGGGACGACAACAGGACATAGGCGATGACTGTGGCATGTGAGTGGTGATGGCAAGACACAGGTGATGACAACAGGATACAGGTGACGATAACAGGACATACGTGATGACACACATTGACGACAGGTCACAAGCATTCAGACCTTCAGGAGTGCAGAGGCTGGAAGTGATGACTCAGGTGACCCTTATTAATGGACATGAATATTTGAGCTACATCCTGTTTGGTTGAATGCTGGAGACAAGTGTGACCACAGGTCAACATCAAGCTTTTCGGGCGGCAGTTGAACCTCTAAAAACCAGTTGAGCAAACCAGTTGAGCAAACAAGACGTTTCACAGATTGTCTAAACAAAAACCTCATTCAGGTTCTATTGTTCAACTGAACTCAGACGTTCAGTTTTACAGCTCTAACTGTACTAATGTTGTTCATCTGTCGTGTCTGAATACTTTTATTCTTGTCGTTATGTTCATCAATGCAATAAGTAGTTATTGAAATATAAAAACACTATCTTTCACACCAGAAATGTGTGTGTGTGTGTGTCTTTGGGGGGGGGTGACGTCAGACAGCAGGCGGTGCTGTACCTGAGTATGAGCACACACACACACGCACACCTGCGCACACCTGCGGCAGGATGGAGGAGCGGCTCAGGTGAACCAGCGCCAGAAAGCAGGTGAGAGAAAGAAAGAAAGAGAGAACGTTTAAAGAGAGAAAGAAAATGAAAGGAGATAGAAAAGAAAGAGAACAATACAAAAGGAGATGAGAGAGAGGAGAGTTAGTGAACGAGAGATCCATGAATGGATGAAAGAGAGGAATAAGAAGGCAGGATGAAAAACGAAAAGAAAAAGAAATAAAGAGAGATCGAAGAACAATAGACAAGAGCGAAGGAGATAGAAGAGTAAGCAGAGTTAAAAAATAAACAAGAATAGAGGACGAGAGAGAAGAGCGAGTAAGAGTGAGAAAAAAAAGCAAAAGGGAAATCAGAGGAAGGAGAAAAGAAGAAAGAAAAATAAAGAAAGAGCTAGTTACAATAACATTGTCTCGTGTTGGTTTAAACAGGCGTAAATGAGCTCTGGTCACTCAGTTCAGGGACTTGTTTTCTGGTTGTTCTTGTTGTTCTGGTTCTGCTTGACTTCTGCTCTCAACTCTTGGTGCAGAGTTCCAGAGTTTAATTTCACACCAAGTCCACACAAAAAAGAACAGAACCATCTGGACCTCAGCAGACTATTCGATTTGAGATGTTTTGAGATGTTTCCTCCAGGCCTTTTTTTAAGTCTGACCTTTTGGACCTTGTATTCACTGTCGCCATGACGTCAACAAAGCCTTTAATGCCCATATTATTGGTGATTAAATGTTCTCTGGGCCAAAAAGGTGGCAAAATGTTTTATTTTGTAGTTTATTGTCATGTGTGGTGGGCCTTCTGCTTCTTAAGAAAATGATCTAATGTTTAACTTGAATTTAGGACTGTATGTCATTAGAGGTTCATCTGAGTTCTAAGGACAAGACGTTGCATACCGACAGGCCTGTCAGGACGAGCTCTGTTGCATTTTTGCTTTGTATTTTTTTGCATTTGTGACTCACCATGGACATGAATGGATACGTGTGTGAGGCTGGTATGTTTGAAGGTGGCACAAAAACATTTGTTAAATGTTTATAGTAATGTGGATTAGAGGACTTTCTTCCTTCCATTTCTGAACTTCGGCCATTTCGTATCTTATTTTCAGGCTCACTGTGTCAGAGGGTTGCTGCTAAGCGTCTATAAAAGCCCATCCTGACGGCTGAAATGAGCAGGCTTGCCCCTGAGCTGTACACAAACACCCCTCCCATTCACACTCCGGGTGTGGCGCTGAACTGGCACAGAGTTCATTGTCATTTCACCCAGTTGGCCTTTATGCTTCAAGGCCGGTCTGCAAGGGTCACAATCATTATTGCCCTGATTTTGACTATTAGTGAGCGATTCATAATAAATTAAAACACTAAACAAAACACATTGTTTGTAAGCGAGCTTAGAAATGTGTAATTAATGTGTTTATAAGGTGCGCTAATAAGGTCATTTGTAAATAAGTTAATACCTGTTTGTTGACTAAAGAGTTCAGTATTAATTATGAGTTCAGTGTTACTTAGTTGTAATCTGTTGATTGTATTTATACTGAATATATAAACTGATTTGAAATGACACCCCTAGTTTTGCCCATTTTGCTCTTCTAGGACAGTTTTTACAGGATGTTATGGTAAATTATTCAAATAAATTGTTAGGAACTGACCGGAATCAAATAGAACAGCACTATACTCTCTCTGGGTGGGTAGGGTTAGCCTTCCTCTCCCCCATCTCTAAGTATATCTGTTCTCTCTCTCTCTCTCTCTCTGGGTGGGTGGGTAGGGTGGTCCCCCCTTTCCCCATCACTCAGTATCTGTCCTTCCTCTCTCTGGGTGGGTAGGGTAGTCCTCCCCTTCCCTTCATCACTCAGTATAACCGTCCCCTCTCTCTCTCTGGGTGGGTAAAGTGGTCCCCCTACCCCCATCCATTTGGACCTGGAGACAAATAAGTTTGGGAAGAAATTTGGAAAACAGCTAAAAAAATAAAATTAATCAACACATAACTTGTTAGTAAACAAAGAGTTACCAAATACCTTATTAACACACCTTATAAACACATTAATGTTGCTTATAAACCATGTCTCCATTTAGTAGTACACTGGTCTTTATTATTAGTTGCTAATAATTAATTGTTACGAAGTCAATCCTAAAATAAGTGTTACCAATTCTCTCAAAGTTGTTACACACTTTTCTGACACCAATGAAATGAGCACAGCTGACCATAAATGACACTTTCTGACAGCCTGCAGGCTCTGGGCATGTTTCAGACTATTCTCTCAGTCTCATGTTTCTCTTTCTCCTTGTTCTATCTGTTGCTGTTTAACTCGCTCGCCCACAGTCTTGTACAGGTGGAGCTCAGGTTTTACTGCACCATGAACTTCCTCTTATTCAGAGGTGTCAGAGAAACTCGGCTTTATGTTTGCTTGAAAAAACCTCAGTTCATGAACTACAAGTGGATGGATCATCATTGACTACATCTCATTTAAATTGACACAAAGGAGAAAATGATCACAGATAATCTTCACATAATGTCAGATATATATTTTTTCGTTAAGTAACACTATGGATGTTTCTTCATTGCATTTTATTGAATATTGTTGAATATTGGGATAGTTCCTGTTGTTTACTACAATGTACTAGAATATAATAATGAAAATAATGATAATAATCATCATCATCATCATCATCATCATAACAATAATAATAATAATAATAATGGTGGTACTATTTTCCATTTGTACTGTTGTATACGTAGAGCTAGAAGTCTTGCCCAAGGACTCATATTAGTTATTATTGTATTAGTGTGGTATGCCGTTGATTTTTTTAAAAATTCAGGAAAAATTAGTTTAGTGTTTAATGTATAAATTAAATCACAGTTTAGTGTGAAATGCTAAATTCCAGAGAAACTCCTCAGCTCTTCTCAGTGGCGTTGAATGGAACCAGGTGTCATGGTGTTGATTTCTGTGCTGTTTTTTTTTTAATCTCTGTTCCAGTCTTATTGTGTCAGGGGTATTACCACGCTTCAGTAATGTTTTATTAAAAACTAGGACAATTACTGCAGTTTGTGTCCATGGAACATGACAAGCAAAGACTTACACACTAACCTGACAATGTACCAAAGGTGAAAAAACTGGACTTTGCTTAAAATATATAGGGCTTAAGACCAGTTAGCCCAGCCCTAGTGCTGCCTGTACAGCTGCCACTGGAAAAACAGACCTGAGTCATTTTTAATCATAAAAACAACACTGTGGAATGGTGTACAACCTCTGGCCCTCAAACCCAAGTGCACTCACAGGCTCATTATTCAGCTACTGCATGGATGGCGGCGTGTGACAATGTGTTATGGACAAGGCTTCATGTGGCCTCAAAATGGTCTCTGACTCTTTGATATTTGGACTTTGACTTGTGTGGTTCTTGCCAAATGATGTAGTAGGTCTCCATTTAAAAACTGTTAACTGTTAACCACAGCTCACATTTCTCCATGGTGACAGACCACGGCAACATATTTGGCAATTTTTTTAAAAATCTGCATAATTTAGTGTTTAATGTGTAAATGAAGTCTTTCAGAATGGGTATGGTGTGAAATGCTCCATGGTGCTCTATGGTGAATGGAACCAGATGTCACAGTGTCGATTTCTATAGTCTGTGCTGTTTCTTTTCTCTGTTACAGCGTTACCACATTTTAGCAAACTGAGTTTCCATCCCCGTTTCTATACATTCTGCTGAAATTTCTTATCCCGTATAAATAATTTATAAATACAGAAAAACAGTAACTCTACCCCTGTCCAAACAGTAGTATAAGTGTTAATGTTAACGACAGGTTGATGTCTGTTGGAATAACCCTTAAGGATATTTATGCACATATATGTCAGTTATTAAAGGCTTATGTAGGTATGTGGCCTTATGAATGCTATTTCATAAGGGAATAATTTAATACAGTAGTAATAGGTAGGAAGTTCATTTGCAGCTGCTGCTTTAGTGAGGTTTATTAAGGGCATTATAATGACCATTTAAAATAAATTGCATCAAGCCTCTGGAAAGTGTATGCTCAGTTAGAAACAAGTGTGTTGAGTGCACGCTGGCGTGTCTGTCTGCCGCTGCTCGCTGGATCTTTGACTCCTCCGTCTCAAACTTTGCTTGGAGTTTACTTGGATCTGCCTGCTTTTATGGACATATTTTAAATGGACATTTAATTTGGGATTGCTTCAAAAAGTGTTGGATTGCTACGTTTTGTTGGATTTGTTGCTGCATGCTGGAATTGCCACTGCTCGCTTGATCTTTGGCTCCTTCTCTGGTGGAGTTGCTTTCCTTACTGTGGGTAATGCTAACCGATTTTACCAGCCTAACTCGAGCCCACTCAGCTGCAAATCACCAGGTTGCTTGGCATACGCATGTGTAAGTTTCCCCTTTCTCATGTTTGTGCTTGTTTTTGCGCTATAGCCAGTGCTGGTAGTTACCACTGCCCTCACTGGCTTGTGTAAGTCTGTGTGCTCAGGTTGATGGCCTACCGAGGTTAAAATTGTGGTTGTGTATGGTTAGCTTCCTATTGATCTATGGGAAGTTCAAAATGCGTTCCAGCACTGTAGGTTGCAGTAACCTCAATCTTTTCATCATCTGCCGATTACTGTGGATTCTATGTAACGTTACTTTTGGGTCTTCTCTAGCCCAATGGTTCTCAACCTTTTCAGCAATAAGGCCCGCCTATCTATCACAGCATGTTGCCAAGGCCCACTTCGCCACATTCGATGATATTGAGCCATTTTCCTGCTTCTCAGCCTTCCACAAACTATATTCCAGTACACTGGATGCCACGCCCTCTCCCTGTAAAAAGATCGTGCCATGGTGGAGCTGACATTACAAACCTGCGTTCTCTGACCTTCTCTGGGACTTCACAGTCAGAGCGATTGGACTCATTTAAGGCCAAATTTGCTCTGTTTAATGCCTAATCTCTATCAAACAAGACATTCATCTTAAATTATATGTCGTCTCGCATGCTGGACTTTTTATTGATAACAAAGACTTGGCTAACCGCTGGTGACATCTCTCCTTTTGGAAATCTCTGCTCCTCCCACTACAGTTTCCTGCACTCACCCAGGATGACTGGCCGTGGGTGTGGGCTAGCCACCGTTTTTAAGAATGGGTTTAAATGTAGATCTGTGCCTACTTATACCTACTTCTCTTTTGAAGTTCAAGTTTTCAGAATCCATGTTAGTTCCTACATTATGTGCTCTAGTGTTCAGACCACCAGTCAAATAATCTTTTTATCCAAGAGTTTTCTGACCTCTTATCGACTTTGGCTTCCCAATCTGATAAACTGCTAATTTTATGTGATTTTAATATTCATGTCTGGTTAAAGAATTTATAAATTTGATTGATTCTTTCAGTCTTTGTCAATCTGTCTCTGGTTCAACACATCACAAGGGTCACACTTTTGATCTTGTCCTATCCTGTGGCCTCTCTGTGTCTGATATTGAAATGATAGATAAAGGAGTCTCTGATCACTCCTTGATTGTATTTGAATCCTACCTCACCTCATTCAAAGCTCTTCCCCACTCACTTACTGACCCCATCTCCAATACTCCCAGTCTCTGCACATTTTTATTACTTCCCGGTTAGACTACTGCAACGTACTTTATTTGGGCTTGCTTCATTCCACACTTACATGCCTACAGTTAGTCCAAACGGTGCAGCTAGGCTCCTAACTGGTACAAAGAAAAGTAAACACATAACTCCCATCCTTTCACAGCTGCATTGGTTACCTGTAAGGTACAGGGTTGATTTTAAAGTATTATTGTTTGTTTTTAATGCTCTGAATGCTTTGGCCCCTCACTACATCTCTGATCTCCTTACACCTTATTCGGCTCCCAGGTCCCTCAGGTCTTCTTCACAACTTCTTTTGTCAGTACCCCACTCTCACTCTCAATAATCATGTGTTGTGTTGTGAAGCACTTTGGGATCAACTTTGTTGTAATTAAATGTGCTCTATAAATAAAATGACTTGACTTGACTTGATTTGACTTGACTTGACTGACTGTCATTTCCATGCCAGAAAGTGTTATGTGTAGGAAAATTTGAAATTTAATTTTTAGGTTTAGTTTAGATCTTCTCCACCAGAATCAGTTTAGGCTGATTCACCCTTATATTTATTAATTGATTAATAAATAGTCAATTTATAATTGGTTATTTATTTAGGGGTTTCCTATCAAGCAGGGTTTATTAAGGAGTCCAGCACAAACTATTTGGCCAGTGAAATATTTCAGCTGGAATACAGAAATTAACCCTTTAAACTCTTCTTAATTGCGCTGTTAAGGAGAGCTACGCTTTTAGGAAAAAGGTTACTGAAAAGGGGTATTAGCTAATTATTATTATTCTAATGAGCTTCAGGTAATGGATCGAATCTGAGAAGTGACTTCACCTTATTTGAACAAGAAATTGCATCGCTGGTCACGCTAAGACAACATTTATCATACCGCGCTAGACAAACACAAAACATACAAACACAAAATAAGATAAATGTGAGTAGTAATGGGATGATGGTATTGCTAAGCTTATGGCAAGTTTCTGAAATTTCCTGAACAGTGGCTTCATGAAACAACACAACGCAATGATCAGTAGTACACGTATTATTATCCTTTCTGCAACAAGGGTATCAAAATGAGGAATTAACTGTTTATATTTATTCACTGAGTGGAAGTGAAGTTGGCCTTGGAGTTTGGAGTCCTTGGCCGTTGAAGTTTGGAAGAGTTCAGAGTTCTTGGCTGTTGAAGCTTGGAAGAGTTCGGAGTTCTTGAAGCAGAGTTTCTGGCCTTGGGTTGAGGAGATGAAGGTGATGAAGTCTCGGAGTGGCCAAGGCGAGGTGACTCGAGATTGTATTGTTTTGAAGGGTTTTCAATGAGGACAGAGCCGTGTTCCACGTGCTAACAACACACTTCCCTTTATTATTCCCACTCCCCTGTTCCCATTACATACATACTCACTCACTGCCCTCTAGTGTCTCTATCAGGAACTACACAACATATAGTACAACACTCCTTCTGAATCTATATTCAACATCTTGAATATTACAGAGATGACATGGAAAGAGCCTGAGCACTTTTTCCAAGTTGGTTCTAGTCTTAAATACTCAATGTGGGTGAGATTTCTCTCCCCCTTCCTTTCCTCCTCTGTCCAATGACAAGGTTGCCTTTTGGCGGCAAAGGAAGACAGAGGGGGGCTGCGGGGTAAGAGCTTATCCTCACTCTGACATGCATAGGATTTCTTATTGAAAGGCTAAAGTTTAATAACTTTTGTAAAGTTCATTTTGGTCACTTGATACTTGTACATTTGGATTCGTGGTGAGCAGTGCTTTACGAAGAGTCCAAACAGGTCATACTTCAACAACATTGGATTATGGATTAATTTATAGATACACTCTAATCCACCATAAGTATTCAAACAAACTTCAGAAATGCATGAACATTATAATCCTTTTTAGTAAGTTACTCATTCTCAATCTCCTACAGGTAAGCTTTTGGGTTAAAATGGATGAAATCTCTGTCTTATTTGTTCAACCTGAATCTCTGCCTTCTTCGTCCAACTCTGAGGCTGCCACGTAGCTGTGAGGGTCTAATTTATGGGCCTGCTTAAACCAAGTTTAGCTGAAGTAAGAATATCATCTCTTGTACACTGAGGTCAAGGTTTTTAGTCAAATGGATATTATAAACAGCCCCAGTTCTTACTGAGGATTATTTTAAGACTAAACATAATTATTTCATCATGAAGGAAAAGAATAAATTTGAAGAAGAGCTATAATTTCCTCTTAACTGGTCAGACACACACAATTAATATTTGCTAATTACATGGAAGGACTTAACATGCAGGATAAGTGTAGAGACAAGCGATAGGAACGGGTAGTTCCTGAGACACAAATCTCCTAATTACAACAAGTCATTCTTTTCTCTTAAACACAGAACCTTAGTTCTACCATTTACCAGAAAGAGGGTTACATTGGCTTATATCGGATGGCTCATTACCGGGAACACATTTACAAACTCATGTAATTTTTCTCTTGGACTCATCGTAAGAAAATATAACTTGGCCACTTTGGGGCTTCTTCTTGGGGAAGGGGCCTCTTTCCTGTTTGTGTGTGTGTGTGAGTTTGGCAGGAAAAGGGGAGGGGTGTGTGTCGAGTCGATGTCCTAACGATGTCCTAACGGCCTGTGACGAAACATATGCATCCTTGCTCAACTGTTCCTGAGTTTGGTACTGGTCCTTAGAAAAGGGGGAAGAGGCATCCTATTCACAGATTCGTGATCCTACATAGGGCAACTGATGTTTGTTGGAATAAGCCTTTATAGATGTTTATGTTGATATATGCCAGTTACGAAAAGTTTTTGCAGCCTCATTAATGTTATTTCATTGTTTGATACAGCTGTAATGGGTAGGTAGTTAATAAGAATGATCAATAGAATGAAGCTATAATACAACAGTACAATATTAATTAGTACACTGTACAAATGATACAAAATATAAATAAAGAAATTTATGTTTGCTCATAAAAACCCACACATATATATAGTAAACCCCCGAAATACATGGGGGTTACATTCCAAGAGCGCTCGCAAATTGTGAAAAAATGCAAAAAATGCCTAAAAATGTCTATTTTTATAGTGTAAACCCCAATATGCTCGCAAAACAGTTTAATTTCATTTAAACTATTAAAATAAAAAAGCTTAATACATTACCTTTAAAAAATGTAAGGTAAACCCATATACATACTGTACAGTGTACACTGAACTACTGTCTCCCGCGGTGCTATAATGTAAAATACCGATGTTACCCCTATATATACTGTCATGTAATTCATGCAAGCGTGTTTTCTTTGGTATGTACTGTCGTTTTCTTTGGTATAATAAATCAATTTAATTTACTGAAATAAAAATATAGGGCTTTAAGAAGAACAAAACGAAAAACGCGAGAACACTCAGAGAAGCACTCGAGATAGCTCCATGTGGGAAACTGTTCTGCTGCGGGGATGCTGGACCGCATCTGCCAGAGATGCGTCAAAGGGCAGCAGCCAATCAGCAGCAAGGATAAATGAATAACGCTCTCGGATTTGCTACTTTCAAACCTCACACCTCTGAGTACAGGGGTATTTCACCATCCCAAGACACGTTTTCTTTGTGCTCTCTTCTTCTTCTTTCTCTTTCGGCTTTACCCTTCAGGGGTCGCCACAGTGAATCATCTGTCTCCATTTAGTCCTATC
>JBBIGA010011601.1:0-15137 GCA_037576975.1 Alestes dentex | reverse complement strand
TGGTTCTAGACTGTTTTACACCATTTATATTTACTGAAATCAGAGTTTACTGATACACTCTGAGTTCTGAGGGTAAATGTTGGTTCTAGACTGTTTTACACCGTTTATATTTACTGAAATCAGAGTTTACTGAAACACTCTGGGTTCTGAGGGTCAAAACAGAAGATCTGAACTTTCAGAATCCCTCCTCTGCTCCATCACACAACAGTCTCCTGGTGAACAGTATTGCGGAACACGCTCTGCTTCCATTCTTGGCAAGTCTGTAAACATTGGTGTCACTGTGACTCGACAACATCTCTCTCTTTCTCTCAGACTTAGTTATTATTTCAGAAGAACACAGTCTGACCTGTGATATCTGTAATTTCACCACCACCTCCAAAGAGATCATGACACCCTTGTACAGCCAGCAGCATAAGATAAAATAATAATAATAATAATAATAATAATAATAATAATTTCATTTCATTTATACACCACTATTCGTAAAAGTGGCAGCACTGAGTTCAGTAACAGTAATAAAAAGAAAGTTATAAGAGACAATAATGAATAAACAAACACAATATTACATTCATATTACTTTCAATGGAATGAAAATGAGCTTTTTCAGAAATGCTATCACCTTGTGCTTTCACTCAGTGGCCACTTTATTAGAAACACCATTGCATTTCCTTTGACTGGCCCCTTTTTTAGAAACACCTACTTTATATTCCAAAGTCAGCGTAGAAGTGACTTTGATGGAGTGAAGTTGCAGGGTGTGTGTGTGGGGGGTATGAATACACACTACCAGTCAAAAGTTTTACACACATTTCCTTCAGTTGCATGTCACTCACTTAATATTTACTAAAAATACACTCAGTATTCTTTACTCACAAATCGATTTACAGTATATTCACCATTTCAGTCCCATTGCTAACCAGAAAATGTCATATTTTTTATTCATCACTACTGACCTACAGAAAGCCACCTAATATAATTAGTCTAGATCCCAGACTACACTCATTTTTTGTCTTACACTTTTGTGATTTTATACATGCCATGTTTCATGCCATGTTTTATTTATTAGTTTTTCTATTTGTCTTCCTTTGCTTTTTTTTTTTCTTCAATTTTATGATCTGTTTTACTTGTATGTACCGTGCCCTTGAGTGCCTTGAAAGGCACCTTTAAATAAATAAAATGAAGAATAATAATAGTAATTAGAATTAGAATTATAATGTGGGTCACCAGACGAGTGTTAGATATTTAAGGAGCTATTAAGCGCTGAAACAGTAACGAGTGCATTTAAAGTTAAAGGACAGTCTAGAATGTGACTCTGCAGCACCAACAACCAGTTAATAGGAGTCAGACCTGCACTGTTACAGATTCTCTCATCTTAGAAAGGAAACTGGCTTTATTTCACACATTTTCATTTACAGTTGTTCACTCAACAACTGCCCAATGTTTATCGAGAAAAGAAATCTGCAAATAATTGGAAAAGTGGTAAAAAGCGTGTAAGATCTTTTGACTTGTAGTGTACAGTCTGGGTTGAGATGGTCCAGCACCCTAGTCAGGAGACACAGAAACAAAAAGTGCATCGACAGATGGTATGCAATCTACACACACCAGCGAGGGTGTTTCCGATAAAGTGGCCTGGGAGTGTAAATCACATGCATGTTAGAACAAACATCTCCCCCAAGACAGATCTCTCATTTTGCCCTGAAACGAGGAGGGAGCGAATGTGAACTGAAGGACTGGGGCCAGCCCTCAGCTCCCATTTGCATATGCCTGTTTTCGGGATCAATAATTGAGCCCAATTGAAATGTGTCATGTTTCATTAAAGGCTAATTAATTTCAGCAACAGCACAGCTGCAAGGTGAATAGAGGGAAATGAGAGAAAGGCAGACAGGGCCAGGAGGAGGACTGAGCTTCAAGGGAAACATTAACATTAAATAAAAATGCCTCCGAATAATCATCCGCACTCAGCGTTTCGCTCGCATGTTGAACGTTACACCCTAATGAAACGTGGAATTTTGCACAAATAATATATTTCTGCAGGAATACAAGCTGTAATCACGCCCCAGTCCTGCGTACTAATCGTCATCTGGGCACATTTACCACATAAAGCCACTGGATTTGTTTAGTTTTGAATCTGAGAAAGACGTGAAGTAACGTTTTCTCCTGATTTCATGTGGCAGCATCTCTGTGTTTTCCATCATATCAAATAAAGCCATCAAACACGCGTCGCGCCCAGAGAACGACTTCACTCGCAGAGGCTCTCGGCTTCTGAAACTGATTCTTGGAGGCTGATTCGTTCCTCACATGAGATCTTTCTCTCCTCCTCTCAGGGACTCTGTCCTGTAAACATCCCGCATTAGGAACAACACACTGCACTTCATCTGCATCTAATCACACCTGCAGCCTCAGAGGAATGTGGGTTCTGATCACTTTGATAGTTTCTGATCACTTTCTGATAGTTTATGCTGAACTTTTATGAGTGTGTAGCATATTGAACAGGCCACTGAGAGGAAACACAATGTAGGTGTTTCTAATAAAGTGGCCAGTGAGTGGAGGTACCAGCTCGGTTCGGTTTAGTCCGGTTCTACTCGGTTCAGTTTGGTTTCGGTCCATAGGTTTTCCACTGACTGGTACCAGCTCGGTTCGGTTCAGTCCGGTTCTACTCGGTTCAGTTTGGTTTCGGTCCATAGGTTTTCCACTGACTGGTACCAGCTCGGTTCGGTTCAACTCTACTCGCTTTTTTTGCTTTTCCATAACTAAAATCTGGTACCTGGTACCCGGTACCATTCTTGGTACAACCTTGGCCGAGGTTCCAAGCGTGCTGAAGCGATACCAAAAGATGACATGGACATACTGGAGGTCACTGATTGGCGGTCGCTAAAGCAACCAGTTACATGAAGGCAATACTTCAATTGCAGTGGAAAACTGTAGGTCCAAAACCAAACTGACCAGAGTAGAACCAAACATAACTGAACCGAGCTGGTACCAGTCAGTGGAAAACCCCCACAAGAATGGTACCAGGTACCAGATTTTAGTTATGGAAAAGCAAAAAAAGCGAGTAGAGTTGAACCGAACCGAGCTGGTACCAGTCAGTAGAAAACCCCCATAATAAAGTGGTCAGTTAGTTTAGGTACAAGGAAGGTGTTTCTAATAAAGTTGCCAGTGAGTGGAGTTACAAGGAAAGTGTTTCTAATAAGGTGTCCACTCAGTGGAGGTACAAGAGAGGTGTTTCTAATAAAGTGGCCAGGTAGTCCACATATATGTTGGCCACGTATATGCTGGAAATCTATATTTTGACCATTGCCTACACATTGTATTTTCCATTGTATTTATTATTTCTTACCTGACCTGCCTCAGTACACTGACCAGTATTCTGACCATCCCTCAGCCTCAGCCTTTCTAATAAATTGAAGAATGTGTTTCTTTGTGTTGTATTTTGTACTTTCTCTGGTTGCTTGATTTTCAAGCTTGTGTGACAGCAGAGCTTCAGTTTCAGAGCGGTGGTTTCAGGCTAGTGGTGCTACAGATAGCAAACATCTAATGTCTCTCTGATGTTGTAAGTTCATCCATTTTTTCAAAGAATCATTATCTGAACATCTCCTCGTCGGTGAGGCACTATTAGTGTCACTCGTTTGACTTTGAATCGTGATTTGTTTGACAGGACGATTACATTTGCTGTACATCATCAAGAGCTGCGGCTGCTATGGTCACAATGCCATAGTGGTTATGAATGAATGAGGGAGAATATAAATACCCAATAAAGATGGTTTGGTAAAGTGTGTGACCAAAACAGCAGCTTGGCGTTGTCATTTGCCAGTATTTCTTTGACGCACGTCAAGCATGCTCCGTGCAAAATGACAAGATTTTGTCTGAAGAGTTCAATAAAACGTCCTTTCCTTCCAACTGTCCTTGATCCACTCGCTGTTACTGAGGCGGCTGTGGGCTACAGATCAAAATCACAGCACTCAGACTGGAAAAGAAGCTTGTTTGCAACTCCTGGGATGCATATAGTGCAATTTAGTTACTGACTGACTGTTAGATGTGAAAACGTATATAGATAAATAAAGCTCTAAATGTAAAGATGACTGTAATCTTGAATTACCATTTACTTAAAACAGGCTACACTGACAATTAGAACGCATGTCAGATCATGCAGGTGATACACTTTAATGGTAAGTAGTCAGCATACCCATGAGACACAATGCTAATTTAGGGTTACTTAGGTAATGCTAGCCAACTTTAGCCTATGTTCTGTTTGCCGTGTGCTTTTGTACTCATACCAGATTGTACCAGGCTGCCTATTTCTACTATGCTATCTTTGCACCATGCTGTATTTATGAGGGAAATTCATCAACATGTCATTGTTAGCCAACACGTCCCTCAGCCCGAACACCATGGTGGATCATTTCGCTAATGTTAATGCGACAACATTGCTTTCATTCAGACGCTGCTTTCTTAGGACTGATCCGTTCAAAGGCTGTTAGACCAGAATGTGTTCTAACTGTGACGTCTCGAGAAGCAGTGATGGTCCAGAGTGGGAATAGCCGCACTGTAGCTGGAATAATTGAATTTGGAACCCGGGAGACTTACACACTTCATTTTAAAGGTTAGCCTGTCACATCTTCTACCGTCTCAGAGCCATGACACTGTTTCTTACTTTCGTGTTGAACATCGTTCTCACTCTGCTTTGTGTGCTTCTTCTGTTCTCTCAAAGAACCCAGTGTGGTGCCTTGTTAAAGAACGCCTATACCTTTTACCTCAGTGAGCCTTTTTTACCTCCTGTTCATGCTCGAGAAGAGTACGTAGCATTTGGAGTCTTTATGTAATGTGACCACTTTTAACTAAATACAGCAGGTAAGTGTTCCTGAGGAGCTCAGGAGGAACTTATCTCCACCTTTGTGAGCCTTTTCTCTTCATTATTTCATTTTTTCCCTCTGTTATTCAGTCCCCCCCCCCTCATACCATCTCCATTCTCTGCTCTTATTAGTACCCCCCTGCTGGTCCGCGTGGAGCCGAGAGGAGACAGGAGCTCGAGTGTTTCTCTCCATGGGGCCTGATCATCTAACAGTGGGGGATACACACTCAGTACACCACACACACACACACACACACACACACATGTTAGATCTATCTCTATTCCCAGCCACCGCTCTCCTCCCTCATTAGAGCCACAGTGGCCTGCCGGATCTGACCTGTGATCATCCTCAGCTCCAGGATGCCATCGGAGTGTCTTCATGTCTGATCTGTGTGAAAATGTAATTGCATGTAAAGAGAAATGGAAGTTCAGAGCTGGTAAAGTGTGACGTGTCAATAGTTTGGGCCCAACTGATTGAAAGTACGACAGTAAAGAAGGTTGATTTTTCAAAGTTAGGAAGTCTATATATATATATATATATATAGCTTGTATAATCTCCAGAGAAACACATTACCAATAGAATAGGATGATTTGGAGAAGCTGCATGTATCAGAATCAGAAAACTTTACTGATCCTGAAGGAAACTGCTTATGTCACGAGTGCACAAGAACACAGAGATACAGAGACGAGAACAATATAAAATATCAACTCTAAACAAATCCAGTAAAACCTCTGCAGAAAATATTCAATATGAAATACGCTGTACTATATACACAAATACTGCAGCATTAATACTATGGATAAGAAACTTACAGTTAGGTAAATTACTAGTTACACAAATGGTGGTTAGGAGTCTGTTATTGCTGTAATAGAGGTCAGTAGTAGATCAGTAATACTGATATAAGTAGTGATATTTCACATGGTAAGACTACTGCAAATAATACTAATACGATTTCGCACATAATGATAATGTTTAGCAGCCAGTAAGAAAATTGCTTGATAGATTATTGCACATAATAATAAGATAATAAGCCTGAGGTCACCATGCCAACCATGCTCCATGTTCCAACACTTTTAGGATGAGTTGTAGTGGCATTCGTGATCCAGAATTAGTCCTCAAGCATCGGTCACCTGCTCTGGATGCAATCAAATCCGCACAGCAATATTCCAGCAACTAAAGTCTTCACAGAAATGTAGAAGCTTGCAACAAAGGGGACCCAGACTACCCCTATGAATACCCTTTATTACAGAAGAAATGTAATATCACTGACAGAACGTTCCCTTTTAATGACACGATCCTCTGAAGATTGAAAGCGTTCATAGTTTTTCAAAATATACAGCCACTTTTTTTTAATGCCACTAAACATAATGGAAGAAAATAAAAAGTAATCAAATGAACAGAACCCACTCTTTGCCCCGAGGTCACCTTTCAGAAGAAGTTGAAATGCTGCGCGTCGCTCCGGCGTTTATTAAAGCGGTGCTAATACAGTCTACGCGCCGCGTGTGGCACAACAGGACTCCATCACTTAGTTCAATTTTCATTTCATTTCGTACGGCTCCGGCGAACCTCTCCCAAGATTTCTGCCGCACTTTTAAATTAAACAATAAGAAAGCAAATACTCTCATAATTAACTACTTGAATAACCAGTGAGTGCATTCAGGCGTGGTGAGATGCAGGCTATTTGTTTTTTAATTAAGAGAAATTAGACGCGAGTATGTTGCTTTTCTTAGCGCGCTCCAGGGGATTCTGTGCTTCAATGAAGTCGAATTTCACAAAAAGAAAGAGTCAAAAGTTGCCCTGAGGAGAACATGGGAGATGCATTTGCTGCACGACATTCAAGATTCAAGATTCAGGATTCAAGACTCAGACTTCTTTTTTTGTCTCATACACAAGTTATACAAGCACAACAAGTAGTGAAATGAGCCCCTGAAACAGGAGGAAGTCAATCCTAAGAACATGAGCAGTACGGATCCGTGCTGCAAGCACAATAAATGGTAAATTGTAATAAATGGTCCATTTTTATGGAGGTTCCTCTGGTTTGTGTTGGTGCTCGAGGTGTCAGACGTCATGCTGAGCTTTGTTTGGTGTTCCTGTGTCACGTAGAACCAAAGTTATTGTAATTTTAAAAACATGTAATAATCATAATAATCACTACTGGGGTTTTAAAAACATCACACGCACAAATGAACATAAAGAACAAAAATGTACACATTTTTTTATTTTAGGTTTTGGAAACAACCAGAAAAACCACAAGATCTTTGAACCCGGGAGAACTTTCAGAATAGTCGCCGCCCACAAGTGGGTGGGGAAAACCCGCAGAGGGCGGGGCTCCGGAGCGCGGCGGCTCTGAGCTCTGAGGGTTCCAGGCTCCGGCTATGAAATAAAGATTAAGTAGAACAAATATATTGAAATAAACAGACAAAGTACTAGTGTTTCAGCTGTATTTCTTCATTTTACTTTGAAAGTGATTGGTCAGGATGCTTCCAGCACTGTGATTGGATGGAGGGCTCATTTGCATATCAGAGGCTTCTGCAATATCAGTATAGCGAGAGCAATATCTTGATATCAATGATAAGCAGCGCACAGAAGCCTGATGGACACTCCCTGGCCACTTTATCAGGAACCCTTCCCTTGTACCTGGTGGTGTATCATCATTAGCCTGATGGTCTGATCTGATGATGCACAGCTTGTTTTGGTCCTCTAAGCTTTCATCAGTGGTTTCATCAGTTCCTGCCCACAGAGATGATCATGGCTGGATGTTTTTGGGTGGAGGACCACTCTCGGCCCACTGATGCGTGTAAAAGCCCCAGCAGCACCGCTGTGCATGATACACTCACACCAGCAGCACACACACTGGTAAGCCACTCTCATGTCAGTGTCACGGCTGGACCAAAAATGATCCTACAGTCAAAATAATATCTGGTCAGCAGTGGTCCTGTTGACATAAACTGATCAGTGATAAACCTGTATAGTGCATCTATATGTAGGGGTAGTAGGGGATAGACAATTTCCTTCGGGATAAATAAAGTTTTCTGATTCTGAATCTGATTCTGATAAAGTGGACAGTTAGTAGAAGTAAAAGGTTTTATTTGTTGAAACCAGATTTTACCAACATAAGTTTGCTTGTGTTTTACTAACACAAGAACAATTAAGTCATAGGTTTACAGTTGTCACAATGGTGAATCTGGAGGGTGATTTTAACCAGAATTACTTACAGTTTTACTCATGTTGGTGAATTTCACATTAGGAATCTCGCCTAAACACTAATGGTGGTTTTTCACTGACTGGTACCAGCTCGGTGCGGTTCGGTTCAGTTCAGTTCGGTTCTACTCTGTTCAGTTTTGGTGGTTTTCCACTGACTGGTACCAGCTTGGTTCGGTTCAGTTCAGTTCGGTTCTACTCTGTTCAGTTTTGGTGGTTTTCCACTGACTGGTACCAGCTCGGTTCGGTTTGACTCTACTCGCTTTTTTTGCTGGTACCAGTCAGTGGAAAACCACCATAATTGGTATTGTCACGGCGTGGTGCCAAGGGAAAGAGGCACAGATGCAGGTTTCCATAGTTATAGACACTCTTTGTTGACAAAAGGGCAAAATAAAAAGGCACGAGGGCCTATACCCAAACAAAAGACAACACTGGATCACTTGATTAAGGGTTAGTGTGATGGTGGACCTACACCCGTACCACAAAACAAAGAAGCTTAAATACAAACTGATCTAAACCAAGAACAAATGAAAACCCACAATCGCTTAACTCAAACCACCAGTCAGCTGTGACCACTCGCCCAGCCGGAGTACACATGTCAAAATAAAAGTCCCTCATAACTTAACAGAAAGAGCGGCCTCTAGTGGCCGCTGAGCATGGACATGACAGGTGTAGTGTGATGTGATTGCCCAGGCAGGGGGTTGAGCCCAGTCTGTTGTGTATTACCAGCAAAATTTGGGTAATGCCACACAATCCCTTCTTCTTTCTCTTTCGGCTTTACCCTTCAGGGGTCGCCACAGCGAATCATCTGTCTCCATTTAGTCCTAATGCCACACAATCCCATTTGTTTTTAATGATTCTTGCAGCCCACAACTAATCATATGGAAGTAAAGAGTATAGAAAGTGAGTAAATAGTGGACAATGATGACTGCTAGTGCTCTAAATGCACGGAGTCTGTAGACGGTGTACCGAAAGCCTTAAATACACTCGTTCACTGTTAGCGCATTTCTTCAAATATTCATGCCACACAGTGCCCAAGCTTTCAAAGCCATCGCTGCTTTCTTTCCTGAAGTGTTCACTAAACTTTTGTCGCGGGCTGATTTTTTTGTCAAGTGGCCCTTTCATAGTCACTAGAAAGAAACGCAACGAGACAAATAAAATATCAGCAAAAAGGGCTTTACACCTTAAAAGCAGAAATTGATTATCTGGATGTCACAACAACTTCAGCACTGCTGTCAACATCAGGAGAAAAAACAGAGGAATTGTAGATTGCTCTGGCAATTTTCAGAGCCTCGCTCAGCCGAGCAGACACTTTCAGGCTGAATCAAAAATGCATTGGACAGGGAGTGCTGCTCAGAGGGGGAAAAAAGAGGGAAAAGTTTCTGAAAAACTTGCCCTTGATTTGATTTCCTCTAAAGTGAGAAAAGCGGGTACTCTCAACATGAAAGGCTTTCAAATGATTCATCAAATCCATACCTTGAGTCTTGAGTAACCTTTCCAAAGATGAATCAGATGGATATCCAATATTCAGCACTGTTCTTTTCCGGACATTACAGGAGAGTGTATATTACATTCAAAACTGTGCAGAGAGACCACCCTTCATTTGTTTAATCCCTGACTTTCACTCTAGGACCACTGGGATGAGCTCCAGCACCACGTGACCCTTGTTGCGGAAAATCAGTTCAGATCATGGAAGAATGGATAGATATATTTACACAAATATCAACAGAAAACTAGATGCATTTCCATGAGAAAATGTGAAGTGTGATTGTGTGGTTGCTATAAAACCAGAGTTTGGAGACACTTAAAAATTACTTGATACTAAAAAGGGACTCAGTCATCCTCTCTCTGTCCCCATGTATTACAGAAGCGACTTGACGACAAAAATATATCACAATCAATACTCGGCTCTGATCAAGCAGTAAACAATCTGAATACAGGGGCACTACACTGGATGTTAATGGATGTTTTGATATTGAAACCATAGCAATATTTCAAAAATTGTAGGAGGAAAGGAGACACCAAATTCCAGCTACAAAAAAATAATAATAATGCTAAAAATAAAACTTTAGAAGAAGTGATTGCCGATGCATTAGTAATCCTGCTTCTTAGAACCCCCCCAAAAGTCCAGTTTCAGTGTCAACTACGTGTTCTGGTTCTCAACATTCAAGTTCTCTGTTCATAAAACCTTCCCCCACATCTCAGGTGGAAGGATGGATGGATCACCTCACATCTGAAGACAGAGTGTAGCTTCATTTTCTTCTCAAACATGAAAGCTTTAAGTGCTGTTTGTCTAAGCAGTGTGATGATGTGATGGTCGAGGTAGGCGCAATGTAATCGTGAGATCTAACAGGTTTCGTGCAAAAAAAAACAGAAAATGAACCACAAACAAAAAAGAAGTGTCCAGGGTAGACAAAAAAGATGAGAAAATACAAAAACAAAAGGCTGTCCAAGGGATAGCAAGAACAGGGGCACAGCAGAAACAAAATGGAAAATAAACGAGTTTAACAAAGACACAAGAAAACCAGTACAACTAGAAATAACAATAACAGCATCCCAAAAGAGGGTTTACAAAGAGCAGAGTCACAAGAGATTTTTACAAAGAATCCACCAACCCAGATTAAAATGGAAGGGGTATAAACACACTATGGGACTAGACAATGGGAAACACCCGGGCAGGGGAGGAGACAGGAACAAGACACAGGTGTACAGGATGGTGAGGGGACAGGGTTAAGCTGGAGCCAAGACCAAAACACACTTACATGAAAGAGAAACAAAAACAAAGGCACATGGAGAATGGTAGCCTAGTGGTTGCCTAGTGGTCAGGGCATTCGCCCTGCGATCAGGAAGTCGTGGGTAAGATTCCTAAGACTACTAAGCACCTCTGAGGTACCCTGAGCAAGGCACCATACTAGCGCCGTGTTCCTGGCTGCCTGCTGCTTCACTTGGGGAATGGGTTAAATGGGTTAAATACAGAGGAAGAATTTCGTGCTGTTCACACTGTGTGCTGTGGCGTGTTCACGCATGACAGAATGGTCACTTTCACATCACTTTGAACAATTACAGACAAAATACAAGAGGAAAACAGAATATTACAAAATGTCAAAACCAGGGAAAAGACAGGGAGCATGTTACAAGCATTTTGGTGACTATCATGTCTTGCGCGGTTGTTAGGAGTCCCACTTTCTCTCGTTTCTGGGATGATCTTCTATCTGGTCCCCTAAGAACTACTCCCTCAGCAATGAGAGAACAATAAGGCAGCTGAGGTGTGTGTGAGTAGTTGCTTGTGTTTCTTTGAAGTGCAACAAAATGTCAGTGAGAGCTTTGGGAACAGCATTTGCTTGGAAGACACAACGGTACCTGGTATGAGGTAGCACAAGAATAGACAAATTAAATATTGATAGATTTGATTGTATATTTAGATTGTTAGGCTTGAGGTAGCACAAGAATGTAATTTTCTGTTAAATACGTTTCCTGTTTTATTTTTCACTCTGAAACTGAATCACTTGTACTCAAACTTACTTTGACCGGAGATTAAACAAACGAAAAGGATTATCTCTCAAGATATCAAGGACATCAAACTGAAATTCATATTCAGTGGTGTGTGGGATGTGGATTATTGTTTGTGTAAGATGCTCTGCCTTCTTCTTCTTTTCCTTTTTTTTTTCAATTCAGTTTGGTGTAATGAACGGCTCCTTTATGATGTTATCTAATTAAAGAGATATTAACCAAGAGAACAGGCACAGATGAGTCCAAAAAATATCCGGCCTTAATCAAGGAGGAGGACACGGTTCCTCTTTGGGATTGAATTACGACTCTGGCATTTGGCCCAGAAATCCCATTTTCCATTTTCTCCAGCCAAATAACTCCTTAATAATGGAGGGTTGCTTTTTTTTTTTCTTTTTCATTCTTCTGTTTAATTATTTCAGTCTAAAAAATGATTAATGACTCTACATATTGTAACAGGCTTTATATCTTTAGAACTAATGCTATAGGAGAAGGAAAACATGTTCTTCCCTCTAATATATGTTAATGTAATGAGGTTTTAATTTGGGCCCATTTTTGTGGGTCCGTCCATCACACAGTGTTCATGCAATGCAAAGGGCAGCTTGCATTCTGAATTACAGCTGATATGACGATGATATGCAAACCGCTAAAGGCACAACAGGGAAAGGGTTTCTCTTTGATCTGCAAACTACCAACACCAGATGACTTTTCTGGCCTTCGGGGTCAGATAAGATTCATGAAGGCGATGTTATCTGAGGAAGGAAAAGTCAATTGACATACAAAAAATGATCACCATCGTCACCGTAGGTGCTGTCATCGTCTTCCATCATTTTCCTTTTCAGTTGTATTTATGATAATAAACGGGTAATAGTGAAGCAACAAGAGTAAAAAGCAAAAAGCAACACAAAGCTTTATGGGAGGTCCTCCACTGAACCAGAGCAGATATTAGTTCCTTTTTGATTTGCTTTGGGTGTTTCCCAGAATCCGCCCCAACACATGTGTGCTCTGTGGGTGCGGTTTCCACTTTCTGCCCTCGGAAAGCCCTGGCTCAGGTGCCTCATATCATAACAAACACTGTGGGGGAAATCGTGGCAGACCCCAGCAAAGAATGGTGTAAAGAGCTTTTCTGAAAGTGATGCTTCTACGTATGTTACTACTTATGCCATAGTCTTATCATGTGCTATATCACTACTTATGTCACTATTTTGTGAAGTGTTGGACTCAGAAAAGAGAACAACTCCAAACCACTGTTTGTGTTAATAGTAAACGACTTCAGCAGTAATTTCTTTATTTATCTGTAGTATTTATATCCACCTGTGTGACTGCCCACAGCATTCTGTGTATAGTATATAGTATATATAGTATAGTAGTTTATAGTATATATAGTATTTATTGTATATAGTACAGTGTATGTAGTGCAGAGTATTTTCTGAGTATTTTCTGGAGAGTTTATTTTGACTTCATATCATATTTTATATTGTGCTCTGTGTTTCTGTGTAGTTGAAACATAAGCAATTTCCCCTGGGATCAATAAAAATTTCTGATTCTGATTCTGATTCACTCTCAATAAGCCCAGCTACAGATTTCGTGACTTTTTATTAGATGTGCATTTTACTTGTTTATGAACATTTTACTGCAGATAATCTTTTCCTCTCTCGCCATACTGTAAAAAAAGGCATGCCAATGTCTTTGGCATGTAAATAGAACATGTTTTTTTCTTCATGATTTCAGTTTAATCAGTTATGTGACAAGTATAGATTTGTTATGGAAAAAACACATAAAAGGTATTACTCACTCATAATATCAGTAATTATAATTATAAGCACTTACATAATGGCAGTAGGGCTGACATTGTTTTTACTGCTGTAAATGCTTTACATGCATTTCCTTCATTATTTGATTCTTATAGTTTTAAAATAAGCGGCTCAGGTCCTCCTCAGGCACCATCGCCTTCAAGGCAAGAAGGCCCTGGGTTCGATTCCCGGCTGGGGCAGCCTAGGCTCCTTTCAGCATGACCCCCCCAAGTCTATGACGTTTCTGCCAGGTTCTCTGGTTTCTCCGGTTTGCCTGTATGTCAGGTAAGAAACTAAACAGCCCCCAGGTGTGGGTACATGTGACAGGGGAAGGAGTTGATGTCTGTGGGAAGGAAGGATTTTCTGTGCTCAGTGAAACACCTTATTCTGGTGAGTCTATGGCTAAAAAGGCTTCTCTGTTTGAACACCAGCACCCCACCACCACCACCCTGGTTAGGATAAGAGGCTCAGAAGATAGACAGAGTCCTTCTCATGTTTCATGTACTCTCACAATCTCCCAATTTTGCATTCCTGGACTGAGTACTGAAGCCCTGTTAGCAGAGAAAGTTGTTCCTTTCTGAACAGTCAGGAACTTGCCTCGTCAGATAGATTCCTGACCTTCTCATTTGATGAAGATCTAGCTTTTAAAGCTGCAACTGCTTCTGGTTTAGGGCTTATGCTGCTTACAGTTAATCCCGCGGAGTTTTAGAGAGACGCATCGGTAAAGCTGGCTCCACCCAACACGTCCGTCCTCCTGTCATTCATTACCGCAGAACTCCGGAGAACAAAGCCGGCCGCAGTAATTGAAGGCAGAAAAATTATCATAGGAGGGAAGACACTGAACGAGGAAATCAGAGACAAAAACAAATCCAGGGATTACGGCAAGGAATTCATAAATACGAACCTGCCAGACCCCACGCCGCACGCAGGGAAACGGAGCCGCGCGTACACACAGGTGCAATGCTAATGAACGGGAAGGCCAGGGTGGAGCTGCAGCTGGAGCGGAAGCAGAAAACCGGCTCTGTGATTAAAGCACAGAATACATTTAACACACCTGTCAGACTGTTAAAGTTTCAAAATCACTCACACAGCCCCGAATTAAATAATGAGGAAAGGACTAAAATTACATTCTTTTACTCACTTATTTTACTCAACTATGCTCAAATATATCATTTGAAAAGAATGAGGGAGTGCTAACCCAGAGCGTTAAACCGAGTGAATGGTGCTCTTTCAAAGATTCAAGATTCAAGATTCAAAGATTCAAAACGTTTACTGTCATATGTACAGTGGAAATTACATTTCTCTGCGCAATGAAATTCTTTCCTTGGTCTCCGCACACAAATGCGGAGGTTAGGTTTTTATATAATAAATAAGTTAGTGAATATTTAAGTGTGATGTGCAGATGTAGATAAATATTAACTGTATAATATATACAAAACTGTATAAATATATACAAAAATCACAGCATGAGGTAGATGAAGGGGATGTGCAAAGGAGCTTAATGTGCAAAAATTAGCTCAATGTGCAAAAAAAAAAAGAAAAAAACCCAAAAATGTCGGTACTGATGGCACTACAGTATACAGTACTGTGCAAAAGTCTTTGGCACCTGCAAAAATATTTAAAAATTATTTAAGTGAGCATATTTCTTTCACATTTATATGACTAAATAAACCAAATAAAACTAAAAACGAATAAATACAAATAACATTCCGCAGTAAACAGTGATGTTCTGTTCAGTATATCAGTGTGTTCTTGTGGAAGTCCAGTATTACTGTAGTTTCATCAGAAA
>JBBIGA010011572.1:0-15141 GCA_037576975.1 Alestes dentex | reverse complement strand
TCGCTGTTTGTTAATAGACTCGCTGTTTGTTAATAGACTCGCTGTTTGTTAATAGACTCACTGTTTGTTAATAGACTAGCTGTTTGCTACTGTTTGTTACGGCTGTGTTAGTTTGTCTTGTCACATTTATGAACGCGGGTGAAATCAACTAATAATATTGTCAGTGTTACCGCTAGGAGAACAGCAATTTATTACATATTGTGTACACTTGCTAAAACAATAGACCTTAAAGTTAGTTCTTTTATGCCTTCCATGCTGAACTAAATCAACTCAATGAAAGTGAGAACATTACTTTTTAACTACCATTCATCAACATTAACAGTGAGGCAGCTGTTAATTATCTACTATTGGTTGTGGGGTGAGTAGTAGACAACTTTTGGAGCTGGTGTTAAGAGGCAGCCTTTGTATATTTATGAACAATATACAGACATGAAAGACATCCACACTTTTGAAAATCTCTCTCTCTCTCTCTCTCTCTCTCTCTCTCTCTCTCTCTCTCTCTCGCTCTCTCTCTCTCTCTCTCCTCTGTCACACATGCACACACACCGAATGCCCTCTCTGTTTTCCCCAAATATTCTTTAAAAGATTCAGCTGCATCACTGGGTGAGTTATTGGATACTACTTTGTTGAATACTACTTTTATGGAATACTACTTCGTTGATACACACATTCATACGAGCCCAAAGGTGTGCGTAATTGTATGTGATGAGCCGCTCTACCCCAAAATGCCAGTCCCAGTCTGCCCCTGCCTCTAGTGTAAAGTGGGGAAGGCAGATATGATTTCAGCCAAAAAACAATATGCATATGCCATAACATTTTAACATTATATCGGTCCCAGAAGTTTGAACACATAAATAACCATGATACACTCAGTCAAGAGAAGCATTATATAATGTATCACAATAAAAAGAAATCTTGTTACATCGCCACCGCTAGCACACGCTACAGCCATGGTAAAAAATAAGAGACCACTTTTGTATGTGTGTGTATGTGTGTGTGATTACATCTTACACTATATATATACTATATACAGACATGAGAAAAAAATAAGAGATCACTTTTCCCCTTTTTTTCTGTTCACTGTTTGTACAGTTTGCGGCAGTGTGTGTGTGTGTGTGTGTGTGTGTGTGTGTGTGTGTGTTTGTGTAAAATGCACAGGTGTCTATTCTCTTCCAAACTATTGCAGTGTGTGTGCGTAAAAATAAGAAACGCCTCCATATATGTTGTGAGTGCAGTAGTGTGTGTAGAGCAGCTTTTCTATGGTCTGTTTCTATCATCAGTTTCTGATGGATGAAACAGAGTCACACATGCACACACTCTGCTCTTAACATCAGTATTTTAATTGTTGCAGTTGTAAAGTAATGTAAGAGTGTTGTGTAGTTTAACATTTCCAAGGTATAATAAATGATTTATATGTATTATTTTTTTTATTTTCTCCAAACATTATTTTGTTTGGAATTTTTAATCAAGTGTTGGTCAATAGTGTATAAAAAAAATAGTGACATGCACATTTTACACAGACACACTCCTACAAATTGCAAAAGCAATAACCAGGAAAAAAAAATGATGTGATGCCATTTTTTCCATGGCTGTATTTTCCAGCGTAATAAGCAGCTTGGCCATGTAGTTCTGTTGTTATTGAATCTAAAGTGAAGGGACAGACTCACCGCCCCAAGTCTTCACATGGAGTTTTTTCAAACGAATGTAAGCAAATAAAGCAAAGCAGCTGAAGACCTGGCCGAAACTGTTGGCTGTGGCAGACCCACTGAAATACAAGAACACATGCAAACAGTGAGGCAAATCAAAGTCTCTACAGGAGCACACTGAAGCTTTAGAAACAATAATAGAAAGGACACTCACTATACTCCAAGATCCCACCAAAAAAGCAAAATGTAGTTAGCTAGCACGTTCACGAGGTTGGCCACCACAGACGCATACATCTGAGGAACAATCACACCCTGGACAGAGATGCATTACAGTCCTTAAATGGGAATTAAACACACACTTCACATCACTGTGCAGGGATTTCTCAATTTTCTCAACATTTCTGTGTGATTCAGTGGTTGATATGTAAACAGTAATTCGTAGTGGTTTAATATGATGTAGTGTATTGTAAAGAAACTATCGTTAAGTTGTTCTTTTCAATAGAAGTGACAGTAACTAAGGGTCACAATGTCTACAAAACATTACAGATTTTCTTTCACTCTCCAGATTGACCGTACAATATATATATATATATATACGTACAATGATAATGTTAAAGCAGTGGTTTTCTTTTTGGGGTGGCTGGTGGCCTGCTAGTTAGGGAGTTGCCCCTGTGATCAGAAGGTCATGGGTTTGAATCCCAGGCCTCCTAGTTGCACCACTGAGCAAGATACCATCCCCACACACTGCTCCCAGGACGCTGTGTTGCTAACTGACAAATTTCCCACAATGTGCTGTGCTGTGGTGCGTTCACACGTGACAATAAGGGCCACTTTATCTTATTTTACTTTACTTACTTTACGTCTTTTGAAGCTACTTTGCCCTGCACCCCCTGGATGTACCCACACCACTCTGTGTGTATTTCAGACACTTTTTAGGTCAAAGACTATATCTCAAAACTATCATAAAACACTGTCTCAGGGATCTGGTGGTATTTTTGTAACCATTTTGTGCAGCAGTTTTTTTAGAAGAAACCTTAGACGTCTGGTTCCTATCACCACCATTGTTACCAACTCTGATTTGCACATTTTGCGCCAAACCACATTTGACACTTGATTAGTAATTAAATAATGCAGAAATTTTGGGGAAAAAAATCTGTGACGTACCCCTTTAAATTTGTTCAACAACTATTTATCTCATTCAACAAACCTGGTTTTGCAGGTAAGAGAGCTGCAGCTGGTATAGAAACATGGCCTATGCACAGAAAGGAAGCCAAGCACACATAAAAAAACCAAGGTTACTCATTGATATGTATATGTTATATGCTTTGGACAATACAATACAATAAAAAAAAAAAAAAACTTACTGGTACAGCAGGGAGGAACGCAACAACATAAATGTGTGCTATCCTGAAAGAAACAAGACTCAAATCACGGCTGTGTTTGCATTTACCATCGGTCTAATCACCAGCGTAAATTTTTGGTGGTGAAATTTAACCCAGTAATTCTACTCAAAATATCAACTTTCAGACACCATATGGAAATGTGAAAAGTTGTATTATTATGTTCATTTGTTTTGTTGGTCCGATCAAAATTCAGGATTGCACAGCTGATTTAGGTTATGGATGTAGAAGATGTCACACAATGCTTGCTGTTCATTACTCTCAGTTGAATAAGGATGAAAATGAGTTCAAAAATCTCACTGTATTAGAAATGTTGATGCAATGTGTGTCACCTGGCCACCTCTGGGTCCTGTCCCAGCAGGAGGAGGAGTGGCTGGGCGTTGATGAGCAGAGCCCAGCAGGGCAGGCTGAAGAGCAGCAGGATCAGAACGCCTCTCTGCAGGATCACCCCTACATGCAGCAAGTTCTTGCTTCCAAACGTCTGAGGGCAAGACCGGCACAAGCTTCATTCATACACTCGTATTACTAACTCATGAGCATTAATATAATTGCTGGATGTAATAATAATTGCTGGCTCTATTGGATCCCAATGTCCAAAAAGTGGTTTTAAGCTTTACAAACCTGTGAAACCAGTGTGTCACACGCCAGAGCCAGTCCTAATCCAGTCGCTGCAGCAGACACGTTTATTGTCTGGAAAACAAGTGAATCTGACCATAATTTCATGTTTCAAGAAGTGAATTTCAGAAATCTGTAATGTGAAATGTATATACTGTGTTATAATCAGGGTTTGGAATTGTATGTGTGTGTGTGTGTATATATATATATATATATAGGCTATATATATATATAGGCAAAAGTATTAGGACACACCTGTTTTTCAGGGTTTGAGCTAGACCCCTTAGAACAATCTTAATGCTTTAGCAGACCAAGACATTTTGGACAGCGCCATGCTTCCAACTTTATGGAAGAACCTTTTCTACTCCAGCATGACTGTGTCCCAGTGCACAAAGTGAGCTCCATAAAGACGTGGCTGGAGGAGTTCAGTGTGGAAGAACTTGAATGACCCACACAGAGCCCTTACCTCAACCCCATCCAGCACTTTTGGGATGAACTGGAACGGAGATTGTGATCCAGACCTTCTCATCCAACATCATAAATACTCTACAGCATAAATGGGCATAAATTCCCACAGAAACTTGTGGAAAGCCTTCCAAGAAAAGTGGAAGCTGTTAGAGCTGCAAAGGGGGACCAACTCCATGTTAAAGTCTATGGATTTGAATACAATGTCATTAAAGTGCCTGTTGGTGTAATGGTCAGGCGCCCCTGTACATTTGTCCATATAGTGTGTGTATATATGTGTATTGTTCTTGTGATTATTATTGTATTATTATTATTTTTCAATAATTGTTATTTTATTCTTTTGTTATGTACAGTGTCCTTGAGTGTTTTGAAAGGCGGTTTTCAAATAAAATGTATTATTATTATTATCATTATTATATACACACATATACATACACGCACACACACACACACACACACACACTGTTAAAGAGCAACAGGGGGAACTCACGGCTGAAGCCATGCCGTAGCCTGCGAGCACAGTGTTCCCCAGACGGCCACAGAACATTGTCACCACAAAGAAAAGGAGGAAATTCAGGAACCGACACACAAGCTGAGGATACAAACACAGCAATATTTAGCCACCAGAGATGAAAGAATCAATGGAGTCTTGAAGGAGAAAAAAATAAAGAAAATACAATAGCAGCACACATATTTATGGCCTTTTTTCTAAACTCTTTTTCTATTTCTTGCTTATAGAGCATATTGTGCTGCATGCAACCTGCACATTAATTAATACATGGGAAATCTACAACTAGCAGTGTCATTTCTCAAACTGCATGGGGATTACTGGACACCAACAGAACAAAATCTCCAATCTTGTCATTTTCTTTTCTCTTTACAGATTTAAATGGCCTGCTTCTTACATGTTAAAATGTATGATGACTGGAGCAACAGAAATGCTTTTAAATCCTTTTAAAAAGTAAAAATGTGTTTCATTAGCTTACATTTAAAGTTAAGAATGGTTTCTCCTCTTGTTTAACCCTTTTGCCATTTACTATGACTCTTTTGGAGATGTCATGCAATATTAATTGTAAACCTTTAACTTTTTCCTTTAGCTCCACAGTTGTACAATATACTTAATACTTCATATATAAGATAAACATATATAATATATATATATATATATATATATATATATATACAATCACATGAATTCCTATTGTTTCCAAATAAAACTGCATAAAACGTGGTAAAGAATGCTTTCTGTGTTTGGTTAATTACATTTCAATATACTCTGTTTATGTTAAATTAAAGGTCATTAATATTACAGCAGTGTATAGATATCAGGGGTCCTAAATTTACATTTACATTTACAGCATTTAGAAGATGCTTTTATCCAGAGTGACTTCCATTCCCTAACTACAGGGGACAGTCTCTTAACAACTTGGGGCTGAGGGTCTTGCTCAGAAACTCAGTGGTGGGATGCTGAAGGTAGGATTCGGTTCCATGAGCTCTTGGTCCAGAGGCAAGTACCCTACCCACTAGGACACAACCACCACCACCCCAGTGAATACTGGATCACAAATATCATCGTGTGTGCTGTAAATAAGTCATTTGTGTGTGTGTGCCTGGGCCAGTTTCTCACCAGGGGTCCAGTCATGCGCAGGATGTGGTAGAGCTCCTCTCGGTAGGCCAGAGGGAGGCAGCGCCTCACCCAGCTGCAGCAGAACAGCTTGGCACTGGGCTCCATGGAAGGAGCTTCAGCCCTGGCACTGGATCCCTCCATCGTCTCCAGCGTCCTGTCCCTCTCTGAGGCCCCGGTCACTGCAGGAGGCGGCTGTGCTACTACAGCTGTGCATTCCCGTGGCCTCGAGAAAAACGTTTCGCAACCCTTAAAAGTTCACTAATTAAATGAGGCCGCAGACAATAGCGAGCTTTGATTCGGTCCACAATGGGAAGAGGATGTTTGCAGTAGGGTCCAGAAGTTACGGTGTGTGTGATGGTGGGCGAGAGTTTCTGAACATCAGTCGCATTTTCCAAACAATTGATCAGCGCCTGCCTGACAAACAAACTTCAAAGGCCAGCAAGCAAGACTTCTCTGCCTTACACATGCAGTACTGCTGCATCAGCTCCACGGCAGCCAAGCTTAAAACCTGGAGCTCTTCACACATAGTAACACAGCACACCAAACTTTGGCTTGTCTTCTTGAATCAGACTTTGGACTGGAATTCCCAGCGTCTTCTTTCTCCACGGAAAACAAGAAAAACGAAAACAAGATCAGTGTGATGCAACAGCTGCTCTCCTCGGTTTACTCAAATGACTTGCTTTCTTTTACACTTCGTTTGTTTCAGCGCTGAAGAGATTTCACACCCTTCTGAGCAGCATGCCGCTACTTCTTCACGTCCTGTTTACTGTGTAAAAGAAATATATATATATATATATATATGAACATAAGTAGTAGTCACAGCGAGACGTTATGCATAAGTAATATGTTGCTGCTTGCTTTATGAATTTTTCATGTCATGACAGCAGTGAGACCCTAGTATTAAACAAGTTTCAGCAGGTTGCAGATTGCAGTGATAAAGGATAGAAACATAAAGGCAATGCAATTTTTCCTAAACCAAAAAATTGTCCTGCTCTTAGCTCGTGGAAGATTATAAATTAGATGTGTTATCCTGTAAATGGAATGAAAAAACATTCACACTTTCTGCCGATAGTATAATGCTAACAGTGTTTATTCAGGCACTGTGTGGCATGTAGGTAAGCATGCAGGGTAAGACAGCCCTAATGTACGCACATTTGAAACATCAGTATTTTCTTCTTTTGTGAATTGGTGATGTTTGTGAACTGGAAGTGAATTGGTAATATTATATGTTAGGGCATGAGCTTCCTTTGAACAAATTGATCCAAAACTATTAGTAAAACAGTAAAAACAGCAACAAAAACAACAATAATTGTAAAAAAGAAAAAAAAAAATAATGATGATGATGATGATAATAACAACAACAAAAAACTACAATGATGGTAATAATAATGATAATAATAATAACGATTATAACAACAGCAACATTGATAATAACAATAACAATAATAATAATAATAATAAGAAGAAGAAGACAAAGAAGAATTCTTTAAAATCAGAATTTCCATCACTTCATTAAGAAATTGTTAACTGCATTCATTGCACGTTTGCCTCAGACTTGTTCACCGGTGGACTATCTCAGGGGTGAGGTCCAATCAGTCTGTGCTCAATACAACACCCAAACAAAGCTTTCTGTGCTGGAGAAATTCTAAACTAGCCAGCTTCCCAACAGCAGCATGCTATCATAGTGAGTTCAGTCCAATGCAGTATTAATGAAATAGGCTAGCGGTGGAAGATTCCTCTGCTGCCCAGAGCTCGATAACCAAAGCAAACAGTCAGAAGAACGAGTCAGTCGGGCATGAGTCACTTTGCTTTGAAAAGTGCTGGGGTAAAAACGAAAAGTATGAAGTGTGTGATCAGTAAGAAACAGGCTTTCAATGACGAGCCAATTTCACACACAGGGTCTTCGGCAGTGCAATCTATAATTACTGTTAGTTAGATGTGCCTGGTGGTCCTGGCTTGCAGCCCACTCACAAACTCACTGACTTTCAACAGAGCGAAGCACTATACGCCTGTTTCAATCGGGGCAGCTGGTGGCCTAGTGATTAGGGAGTTGCCCCAGTGATCAGAAAGTCGTGGGTTCGAATCCTAGGACTGCTAGTGGCACCATAGGTTCTCTTGAGAAAGGTTCCGCTCCCACACACTGCTCCCCGGGTGGGTTTAATGGGTTTAATGCAGAGAGAGAACTTCGCACCGTTCACACTGTGTGGTGTGTTCACACATGACTATAAGGAGCCACTTTACTTTAAATAAGCAAATTAATGAATACCTCATTCGTACAGTTAATGGGGAGCTGCACTGACCCCGTCCCGTTTTTTATCTCCTGTAGCACTATTGCAGTGACAGGCCTCAGGACTTCGCAATATATTTTCTGTTAATTTTTATCTCAGTTTTGGCCTCTGCAGTACTGTTAATGCAAATGGGTGCAATATTTAATAAGCCTTTGACCAGTTACAGCTTCAGTTGAGTGTTACTGGGAGTTCTTATTAATCAAGGTTTTCATGTAATCCAAGAAAAGTCAAATTAACCATTAAAGACACTGAAGGGCCCATATTCTACATTTTGATCCTATTTTATTTCCCCAGGACATTTGCGCGGGTTTGTGAATGAAAAATATAATTCATAATTCATCATAATTCCACATAAGCCATTTTGATAGGCTGAACTGACAAGAGGTCAACTCAAAATAACATGAGATTATAAAGCCTATGTATTACTATGTTAAAAAACAACAACAACAACAACAACAACCATATTCAGTCATTCATTTTCTGTAACCATTTAACTTTTACTAGGGTCGCGGGTACCCAGAGCCTATCCTGGGGTCTACGGGCACGAGGCTTTGACTCATTATGGGCGGGGCGCGAGCCCACTACAGGGCACACACACAGACACACACACACGCACATACACACACACACCCCTACGGTCAATTAAGAATCCCCAAGTCACCTGACAGCATGACTTTGGACTGTGGGAGAAACCCGGAGACCTTGGAGGAAACCCATGCCACCACGAGGAGAACATGCAAAGACCACACACACACACACACACACACACACACTCTTTCTCTCTCTCTCTGTCACACACACACACACCTAAGATACAATTTAGAATCCCCAATTCGCCTGACAGCATGTCTTTGGACTGTGGGAGAAACCCGGAGACCCTGGAGGAAACCCATGCCACCATGAGGAGGACATGCAAACTCCACACACACACACACACACACACACACAAGACCAGGACCCAGATTCAAACTCCCAACCCTGGAGGTCTGAGGCAACAGCACTACTCACTGCACCACCATGGGACCCCACAATAATAATAATAATAATAATAATAATAATAATAATAATAGTAATACACCCTTTTCACTTTTATCACTTTTTATTGGCAGATAATGCAATAGATGGTCAGTTATGAGTAGTTAGAAAGCAGTTCTCTCAGTGATATGCAAGACTTTATGTTTAGTAGTTTATGCTTACTAGCTTATTATTACCTAAAGAGTTACCAGAATTCCTTAGTATTTAATATTAGTGGTTTAGATGTAGACACAGCACTACTCATTCACTCCTGCTCGTGCTTGTGTAGAGGTACCCATTAACCCTCCTGTTATGTTCGTTTCTCAGTTATGTTATGTTTCTTCCTTGGTCAGTTTGGGCCGTGTTTAATTATCCAAAACCAAAAAATGTCAGAAACCAAAAGTTTCAGAAACCAAAAAATTCCAATAAACATTGTTTATATCTATATATAACTCCATTACTAACCATTTCAATCAATATTTGGTGTATTGGTGTTCTTTACCTCTCACAGATCATGGTTCAGTGAGGATAATTCACTTGTTGAGAATGAGGTCCCCCAAACATGCATGTAAACGCATTTTATCCAGCTCTTTCCACTTCTTATCCAACACACCTTCCTTCTAAATTTGTCATTTCAAGAATGACTTTCTGTATTGAGTCGGGCATGACAAGATCAAAAGCTGACTTGATGTCTGTCACACAAGTCACTGCCGTCCTAGTGGGCCCTGGCACTTTATTCTGCTCTTTATAATGTTTTCTGCAGAAAATTTGTCTGACGTATGTTTGGGGATGACGACCACTGTATTTCGCCATTTTTAATGTAAATGCCTTGCTTGGAGGAATATGAACAGCAGCTTCCTCATTTGGCTCATAATCAGAATCATCAGACTCAGAACTGACCTCAAGATGGTCTTCATCGTCAGACACATCCTCCTCTATTTCCCTATCTCGATCAAAGATGAGTTCCAGAGTCTCCTGGGCTGTCATCTGTTTACTCATGCTGCTCCTTTTGTAAAGCTCTGGCAGAGACTAGATCATATGTAGCTGCAGAGTGTAATGTTGGTAGGACCCTCTTGCAGACAATCTTTATGTGTTTTGTTCCTACTAAGTGCCACTCAGTGTGGGTGGAGTTTGCTCACGAGAACAAAAAAGGTTCCCATCAAAAGTCATAACACCTTCATTCTTGCACTTACAGATGAGGTCAACAGAATAGATTATAGAAGAGAGAGTGTGTGTGTGTATGTGTGTGTGAGTGATTGTGGTGGATTAAGTCACACGGTTGCAAAGAAACAAATAGTGTTTGACACTTATGACCACTTTAATCTTCGCTTTGACTGCTGGGTCAAATTGACTCGAACAGTATCTGTGTAATATAGGGGGGGGGGGGGTTTGCACATATTTGAAATGGACCACTTTTTATTTTATATGTTCATTACCCTTACTACGCCAAGCTTCATACTGAAAAAATACTTTCAACTATTTTTTTTTTTTAGATTTTTTACATTTCAAATGGGTCAAGTTGGCCTGCAACATTACAGGAGGGTTAACTATGAAACAGTATTTTAAAGGGTTACTGATTATTTTCTTTTACTTACAGTGTGGCGCAAGAGCTGCTGACGCATGAGATTCAAGAGTGTGACGACATGATGTCATGCATGAACTTACACTAGGAGAAATCCTTACAAACTTCTGTGGAAATACATTTCAGCTGCATCTCACTATTCTGGAGAAGAGCCTCAGACATCAAGCTGTCAGTTTGATGGTGAGGAATGACTATGGTTTTCCTCTGCATGGTCATTTTGCACCGTTTTTGGACAGGTTTCTGCTTTTTTCGGAACCTTTGTCCCGGCTCTCCGGCCCCCTGCCTGGAGCATGAGGACAAGTACACACAGACAATGCCTACAGATACTTTACTTGAAACCTGCACAAGAACGTAAACATGGTAGATATAACGTGCTATAACATGGTTTATAGGATGGTTATGTCGATGTTATTCAGCAGCATTCAAGTAAAGTTTTACAGAAATGTCATTTTCTGGTTGATTATACATTGAACAGAATCAAAACAGCAATTAAAAACAAAAGTTGTGATGTTTAACACTTTATTTAACCATAAAGGTAAAGAAAGCATGTCTAAGAAAATTAGCTTAGTCCATCAGCACTGTTCCCTGTGGAGGAAAGTTGCTTGTTTCTGAGATCTATGGTTATATCTGTAATAGGGTACCTTTATTCAGTAAAAGAGATTAACAACCTATTATATTTTTCTATTGATATGGATACACTACTGATACATTGTCATTATTTATTTATGAATATGGATTTATTTCTTTAGTTAAACAGTACATATTGTTTTGTGGGTAGGTATTGTATGTAATGTACATCACCCTGTACACTGTTTTCACTTTAGAAATAAAAACCCTATCACTTGTGAGACACAAAGAGAATATTTAAACTGCTCAAGTAAAAGCTAACCCAGTACTGGGAACCTATTACATAACTTGGGCACAATATGTAATAAAGTGTACAGTACAGCAAAAGGCACAGATATTGGGGCATTTCTGTCCTTTACATTTAACTTGATTTCTTCACTCTGATACTTAGACCAGCTCTGAAGTCCTGTTTTAAGGTTGCACCCATATACAGGCAAGTTGCTCCCCACACACATGAACTATTTCACCCAAAAGGCATGTGAATGCAAAGGCAGCCATAGAAAATTGAGAGCTCAGCATGGGATATCGCCAAGTCACGCATTTTTGACATGTACATTCTTAGAAACGTATGGATGTGGACCGGGTTTCCCACAATGCTGGGGAACATCAAGAAACAAAGAAAAGGAAGAAACTCAGGAACGGGTTCTTGAGCTGCGGATACAGAGAGCAGAGATGAAAGACTTCATGGGGTCGGAGGGGAAAAACAAACTGCTACAAGCTTAAGGTTGGGTTTCACAAAGTATGATAGTGACCATTAAATCCACTGATGTTTTTTCGTGAAAATTCCTTTCTTTTTGAAATAAGAATAATAGGGTCATTTGCATGTTTAGCACTGAATACAGAACCAGTGGTTACACACACACACACACACACACATGAAACACACTGATGTAAAGGACATCCAAATGTATACATGTCAAAAATAAAAGACTGCATCTTTTTTTTCTGGTTATTGCTTTCGTAGTTTGTGGGAGTGTGTTTGTGTGCATGTCACTATTGTTTTCTACACTACTGACCACTCTTGATTCAAAATTCCAAACACAAAAATAAAAAAAATAATACATATAAATCATTTATTATACCTTGGAAATGTTAAACTACACAACACTCTCACATTCTTTTACAATTGCAACAATTAAAATAGTGATGTTAAGAGCAGAGTGTGCGTGTGTGTGTGTGTGTGTCTGTTTCATCCATCAGAAACTGAGACACACACACAGTGTATTATTGTCAAAAAACTTGTGTCGGTTTGCTTTTCTATGCAGTATCAAGGGCAAAGAAACCAGTTGAAATGGAGTGACAGCAGCACTTATACTGGACATTGTGCTGGTTCTGTGCCATCATGCAACTTTCCCTTCTTTCAGGGATGTACACAGAATGAACACAGCAGCTCTTTAGCTAAATGTGGCAAGTCAGGCAATTAGGCTCAATTAGTTATTATCTATATTTATAATTCCAGTATTAGTAATGCTGGCACCTTTATTCATAACGGCATTTATTATATCCGTAAAACCATACCTTCATTTCTTATTACCAAAAATAATGATCACGCTTCATTACAATAGCACCTGTTAAAGGGTGGGATATATTCGGCACAACGTGAACAGTCAGTTATTGAATCTGATGTATTAGAAGCAGAAAAATGGGCAAGCATAGGGATTTGACAAGGCCCAAACTGTAACAGCTTAATGACAGGGTCAGAGCATCTTCAGAACATCAGGTTGTGTGAAGTGCTCTTGATATGCAGTGGTTAATACCTACCCTACCAAAAGTGCTCAAATGAAGGACAACTAATGAACCAGCGACATGGTGCTGGGTACCCAAAGACACCAAATGGTGAGTAAAGGCACAAATTGCAGAAAAAGGTCATGCTGGCTATGATGAGCCCCTTAAGCTTGCTGTGTATGGGGCTATGTAGCTGCAGGCCAGTTAGAGTGTCCATGCTATTTCTTGTACATTTCTTAAACTGGGCACATGAGCATCACCACTGGACCATGGAGCAATAGAGGAAGGTGGTCTGGTAAGATGAATTATGTTTTCTTTTACAGTGGACAGCCAGGTGCACCTACATCACTAACCTGGGGAAGTGATGGCACCAGGATGTTCTATGGGAGGCTAGTGAAGGCAGTGCGACACACTAGGCCATGTTATACTGGGAAATGTTGGGTCAGGGCATTCATGTCGAAATTACTTGGACACGTACCACCTACCTAAACACTGCTGAACATCAAGCACACCCTTTCATGGCAGCGGTATTCCCTAATGGCAGTGGTCTCTTTGAGCCCTGCCACATAGCAAAAATAGTTCAGGAACGCTGCGAAGAACATGGCAAAACATTCAAGTTGCAGTCTTTGCCTCTAAATTCCCCAGATCTCAGTCAGATCGAGCATCTGCGGGATGTGCTGGACAGACTACACTGATTCACGGAGGCCCCACCTTGCAACTTATAGGGCTTCGGGACTGCTGAAAACATCTCAGTGACAGGCACATCTTTAGACGTCTTGCTGAATCCATGCCTTGAAGGGTCAGAGCTGTTTTAGCAGCACGAGTGGGGCCTACACAATATAAGGCAGGTGGTTTTAATGTTATGGCTGAATGGTGTAAAAATAATGATTGCGAAGGAATAACAGTCACCGAAGTCCTTCAAAGTAAAGTCAGAGAAGGATCACTATATGTGGATTTCAGACTGGCATTACTAAACTGGTCTGAGAAGAAGGTGTGGTATAGTGTAGTGTAGTATTGAACTGTAAAGTGCCATTAGCCACAGCCGCATGAGGAACCTCAGGTAGAGGCAGGATGAGATACAGGCACGTCCCTGCAGCCAAGATAAGGACGGCAGCCAAGGCGGTCAGGCCCCTTCTGATGATGAGCTGAGAGGTGGACAGTGGTGTCGAACTCTTTCGTCCATCTTGATCCTCTCCCAGTCTTTCCTGATCCAGTCTCAGTCTTTCCTGATCCACCGGGTCGTGAGAGCAAACGGTCTGGTAGCCTTTCACAACCTGATTTCAAAGGAGATAAATGAACTCAAAATCTCATGATTCAAGTACTTAAGGCAACAGACCAGCAAAAAGTCGAATTCATATCATTTTCCCGTTTCAGCCAAGATATACTTAGTTTCTTTTTTTTAAATGAGCCTTACAGCTCCACCGCAAATTTTCGACACTAAACAAGTCCCGGATGATTGACTATATTAAAGGTGAGGGTCATTTTGATTATTTTCCTAAACTGTTCTTTTGTGGGTCCTGATCGGTTTAGGAAGACTTGCCTCTGTATTGCCTGAGGTGTGGTCCACTGGACTTAAACTCTCTAAGATCGTATGATTTGGATCGTTCTCAAAATCTTCTGCACTCCTACGCAGTTTCTTTTTTCCAGCACGCTCAATGGCCTGAAAAATGCAAAAATGCAAACACACTTGTGGTATCAGATCAGATCAGTCTGTAACGACACTGAAAAAGGGCAAGATTTAGTGATAAAGGGAATTCTTTTACCTCTTTTGTGACTTTCTCCCAGTTCAGTTTGAAAATGACGATGATGAAAAATGTGGACTGAAAGCACACGCAGATGAGAAGACCCAGCCAAAAACCTGCAGTAACACATGAACAAAGGCAAACAAAAATGTGCCAATAAATGTGCAAACTAAAAGCATAAAATATTACCCCCCCCGCACACACACACACACACAAGTTTCTGAGGCAATTAATCCTACACACACACACCAACACATATTATAATAATTAACCTATTGCCATTCTGTAAATGGGCCAAGAATACATCGTACACTACAGCCATGAAAAAAAAAGAGACTGCATCATTTTTTTTTCTGGTTATTGCTTTTGTAATGTGTGGGAGTGTGTCTGTGTAAAATGTGCAGGTCACT
>JBBIGA010011561.1:0-15142 GCA_037576975.1 Alestes dentex | reverse complement strand
TCTCTCTCTCTCTCTCTATATAGATATAGATATAGATATAGATAGATAGATATATATAGATATATATATATATATATAGAGATAGATATATATATAGATATATATAGATATATATAGATAGAGATAGATATATATAGATAGATATATATATCTATCTCTATCTATCTATCTAGCTAGAGATATAAATAAAATGTGTGTGTGTATAAAATGTACACACACAGCTCTGGGGAAAAAAACACTGCAATTTATTTTTAAATCAGCATCTCTATAAGTATTGGACAACCATTCCATGCCAGTGTCTGTTAAATTCCTACACAAGCACCTCATTCTGCTTTATGAAGTACTGATTAGATGATCACCTGAATCACATGTGAACACAGCACAGCACAGCACACAGTATGAAATTCTTTCCCTGAATTTGACTCCTTCAACAAGTGAAGCAGGGGGCTGCCATCAACGAGGGGCGCCCGGGGAGCACTCTTATTTTTATATATTGTCATCTTTAAAATGATGCTTTAAAGAACAATACTTTTATTTGGAGATTAGGAGAAATATTGTCAGCAGTTCTTAAAAACTAAGGAAAAGCTGTTCAGTTCAATACTTGCACCAAGATAAAACCTGCAGTGGCCTCTTATTTTTTTCTGGAGCTGTAAAAGGACTGTGCAAAAGTCTTGAGCCACCTCTCATTTCTTGGTGCAAAAATACTATTTTACTCCTGTCCAACTGTCTTCTCTTTGGCATATTGAGTACATTAAACGAAAGAACAAATGTTTTACTGCAACAGGCTGCAAAGTGCCTACAGATACAATGAGCCTAAATAAAGGAGTTCCACTCAGCATTCAGCACCATCAGTATACTGATCACCGCCTGATCATCTGCACCCATTTCTTCACTGCTTCAGGCCTTCAGTTAGATGGTCTTTGTTCTGCTTGAATGGTTCATACGTAGGTCACGGTAGGGACTGGACTGAAGATGAGAGTCTTTGAAAGTCCTTCAGGAAGCCTGGAGAACTGTTCCTCAAGACCACATTAAATAGAAGAATGTCTGACTCTTTGGAAGCAATAAGGGGTGGTTCAAGACATTTGCACAGTACAGTGTGTGTGTGTGTGTGTGTGCTTACGGTCCCTTCCCAACTTTAAATGTAAGTAATTTTGGACTATTTCTGTTGGGCCATCCATCATAACATTTTGACATGGTGTAAATGTCAGCTGGTACTTAATGTTTTGTTTATTTGTGTGCGTATAAATTCATGTCAAAAATAGAGATTTGGAGATTAGCTGTAGAAACATTAAATGAATTCAATACAGTGCTAATATTTAATAGATTTCAGTTCGTGGGAAGCTGTAAAAATGCACATATTCTTTTTTTTCCCCCAATTTGTCTTTTTATTGAATTTTCCAATGACATGAAAATTAACAAGAAAACATTTTCAGCATAAATGAAAAGTCAAACATAAAAGAGAAAAAAAGGAGCCCCAGAAAAAAACCCAAACACATTATATGCAGCAAATAGTCAAACATGTTAGTCACCCAATGTTAAAATTAAACCAGATACAGAATTGTCATTACACAAATACAACAAACAAAAATAAAAAAATTACTTTTATTTATTTAAAAATAAATCTTAATTACTCAGGGATGGTTGCAAACCCTAATTTTTGAACAAAAAAAGGACCCCATAGCTCATTAAACTTGTGCAGTGAACCATTCAGTGTACACCTTATTTGTTCAACTTTGGCAAAAAACAGAATATCCTTAATCCATGAGGAGTGAGAGGGAGGAACAGAAGACTTCCACCTCAGCAAAATCAATCGTCTAGCTAGTAGAGTAACAAATGCCACAAAATCTGCTTTATATTTTGGGGGCAAAACCCCAAATAGTGCCTCGAGTGCTACTGGTTTAAGTTGAACGGCAACACAGACGGAAACTGAACTAAATACCTGCAGCCAATATGCATGTAAAGTAGGGCATGACCAGAACATATGAATATGAGTAGCCGGAGCTTGGTGACACCCCTCACAAGTCGGGTCAACGTTATTATAGATCTTGGAAAGCCTGACTTTAGTGAAGTGTGTACAGTGTAGAATTTTACACTGAATCAAGCTAAGCTTAGCACAGATAGATGAAGAATGAACTCGACATAGAATGGCATCCCACGTCTCCTCTGGAATGACCTCCCCCAGTCTCCCTCCCACTGAGCCTCACTATTATCAAGAGATGATGGACGCAACACGTGGATGAAATTGTATAGATGTGAAATCAGCCCTTTCATGGAAAGAAATTGGTTAAGGAGTCTATGGATGAGGAAAATGCAGATATTCTTGATTAATGATACTCACAGTTCTCTACAAATCTATAATTAACTTGCAATAAAATGTCCAGAAAATCTCATGCAAAAACAGCAGCGTAAAGCTTCACCTTATTTGCTTCATAGTAATTTTATATAAACAATATGTAAAACTATATATTCTTATATTTCTTATACCCTTGTTGTTTAATGGTCTAGCAGTCCACAGTCCCGAGTCTCTATGGACTTGACTCAGCAGTTTGGCTTTGCAGGTTTATTGGCTCGCAGCCCAAGCTCACACACTGCTGGATACACCATCTAGGCCAGCAAAACACACAAGTGTACGTTTTAGTGGAAGCTTCAATGTAATGCTGTGTAAGCCGTTCAACTACAGAACATTGTCTAGTTTTACACTGCAGCACACAATCAAATGTTACCTTAAAAACTCCCAGCATTGTAAACCAGCCTTTATGCAATAGTGCACGCTCTTGAATTACTCTGATGGAGTGTCACTGATATTGGAGTGAAAACGATGCACATGTTCTGCAGACTGTGGACATCAGTCTATATTTCTTGAAGACTGTGGACATCAGTCTATATTTCTTGAAGACGGTGGACATCAGGTATGTCTCAGAAGGCACACTAAGACCTACAATTCTCCTCAAATTCCATGTTTTAGAAATGTCAAATATGGGAGGACAAGAGATCTTGTTGACACAGCATTTGAAAGGGCGTCATGTAGCCTATAAATATACTGTACAAGTTATTGTCGTTTTGATTAGGTAATCTGCTTATCTACGATGGTACAATGTTCCTTAATGACAAGGGACATTAATAAGCATTTTTTATGCTAAAATGAAGACTACAGGGCTGCAAGTGCACTAAGGGACAGAACACGTATGAATGAACCTCCTTTGCAAAACTAAAACCGCAAGTAATATTGCAGCATCATTAATATTCAAGTATTCAAGTCTGATGCATTATTTATCATTGATGCAACCTGTGATGCTAAAGTAAGGATTCCCTTCAATGTAAACCGTAGCATAAATAGAAAATGATGATGACATATTGACATATTAAGCAATTTGATGTGGGTAACACTGCATATGGGTTGGCACAGGTTCATAAACAGCATCATGAAGTTCAAGGAGTTCTTGCTGTAATGTATAAACGTAGACATGGAGAAGGATGTAACTGCGAACTAAGATTTATTAACAAGAAAATGAGAATGAGGATTAAACAGAACAGGCTTTCAAAGATAACAGTAACTCACGTTACACATTGACTGATTTCTCTCCTGGTACCATATTACCCCTTTATTTTTTTAAAATAATTTATATTCTTTTATCATTTATTTATAAAGATTGGCTGGAAATGTGGTTTATACTGAAGCATCTTTTAAATAAAGGAATCTCTCATCCACAATGCTGACTATAACAAACATTGTCAAATAACTGTCAGTTTGCAAGTGCAGACTACAGTTTCAATGCATAACTGAGGTATGAATAGTGATGGTTGTTAATAGACCACAGGAGTGCAAACGCCTGGTGCTCTTTGAGACTTCTAACAGAGATCCAACTGTGCAGATCTGACCTGATTATACACACAAAAAAACTGCTGCACTGTCCTTCAAAATGCCCATTTACATATTCTATGTAAATACAGACACAATGTGACTGCATACCAAAATTCCAAGCACGGATTTTTCTCTAAGAGTGTTTATTTAGTGCTGCTGAATACTGTAAATGCTCAGGATTTCACTGCCTGTCAATCTACTACATAGGCTTAATGGTTTAGTATCCTTATTGTAATGAGTGATTTTATCAAATAGCATGCTTTCTCTTAAGACTTGAGCTTTTCAAAGCTTAAGCTGCCACCACAGACACAAGATAACAAGCATGATACCGGCAACTGAAATAACACCTGTACATGCTGTAGGTACAACTTAAAGAAATGAAAGTAAAAGGAAACTAAGACATTTCACATTCAAACCATTCTTTTCTCTGTTTATTCTTTTACATTATATGTACTTTTTGTTAGTTGTATTTTTTGTTAGGTCTCATACCAAGAGGCATGGCTTTTACAATCAGAGCCATTTCAGGAAAAAAAAAAAAAAAGATATATTTACCGTCCACATTTTGCTTCTAGTTTAGCACTGCAACTATGAGGTTAACATACACTAGAAGGCAAAACACTCAAACAAGTGAAACCTCACCCAGTTCTCCTTTAAGGTGGTGCAAACTTGTTGGTGCGGTTTAGAACACACTGTGACTTACTGTGAGCTAAAAAATTAATAAAACTTCACAATTACAAGAAGGTATTTAAGATGACACCAGGATTAAACAGGGTTGATGTTGGACCAGATTCTTCTATGTTTATGATGTTTGTTCCCATAAAAACTGATTCTAGATCATCACTCCTACTCCTGAGGCATATGTGAATGCAACCCTGTTGTCTACAATGACTGTGTACTGTGAGGTTTTGTTCATTTACTGAAACTCACAGAAGGTCCTAAACAACATGAACAACTCTACCTTGATCTACCTTAACCTTAAACCACCTTAATGAAGAACAGGATGTGGTTTGAGTGGGTTTGAGTTCATACAAATCAGCTAAGTCTCAATCAATCTGTGGCCAACCAATAGTCACACACTGTGATTCGACGCTCATAACGTATCATATCAGGTCACTTGGGTCACTTGGATCACTTGGTGCAATAGGGACAGCTGGTGGCCTGGTGGTTAGGGTTTTGCCCCTGTGATCAGAAGGGTTGCGGGCTTGAATCCCAGGACTGTCAGTGGCACCACTGAGGTACCCTTGAGCAAGATGAAGTTCAGATACTATTCATTTCTGAAGTATTTTTTTTGCATTTGTGGTTAAACAGTGCTGAAAACTGTTTACACTTGTCAAATCCTTTAAAACAGTCTATTAACAACTATAGTAGTGGAGTGGAATAGATCATATGTATTGTCTACTTTTTATGTTAGGATACTCAATTGATTCTAGGGCTTGAAATTTTTTGATGCAGTGTCATATGGGTGATTCAGGTGGGTTAGTCAGTTCAGGCTGGTTCAGAATAGTTGCATGAATCTTCATTTGGGCAAAAGTATTGGGACACACCTTTTTTTTCAGGATTTTTTTCTAACCAGTGAAGGACAATTTTAATGTATCAACACACCAAGACATTCTGGACATCATCATGCCTGCAACTTTGTGGGGAAGAACCTTTTCTATTCCTGTATGACTGTGCCTGAATGCACAATGTAAGGTCCATAAAGACATGGTTAGATGAGTTCGGGGTGGAAGAGCTTGACTGGCCCACACAGAGCCCTGAACTCCACCCCATCCAACACCTTTGGGATGAAGCGGAACGGAGCCAGGACTTCTCGTCCAGCATCAGTGCCTAACCTCATTAATGCTCTGCAGAATGAATGAGTACAAATTCCCATAAAACACTCCAGAATCTTGTGGAAAGCCTTCCAAGCTGTTACAGCTGCAAAGATGGGACCAACTCCATATTAAAGTTTAGGTATTTGAATGTAATGTTATTACAGTCCTTGTGTCAGTAAATCATACCAACGTAAAGGACAGACGGCCTGTATGTAGGCAAAAACAGGAGTCCAACACAGACTGTGCGTGCCTACAGCTGCGTAAAATGTCTGGCTCTGGCCATGCTCGACCTACCTCGGACAAATCGATATTCTGCATGGTGGGGAGTGGCGCAGGGTGTGCTGTTGCCTCGTTGACAAAAGTAAGCCCGCGTATAAATACGACCAGTCTTCTGCACCACTTGCCTCAGCAGTCCGCACCGCACACCTCACCGCAGTGGACATGATCGGGGCTCCCTCCCGCAGAAGAGTGCTGGAAACGCGTGCCGTGCGCTCCTCTCCATCCCCAGCCATGAGGTCCCACTCGTGGTCCAAATCCAAGCCCCTCATGTCCATCTCATTCAAGAGAACCACCAACGCGCCTCCGAGCAGGGCTTACAACTTCAGTGCGCTCTCACCTCCGGATAGTTTGGAGCTCAGCTCCAGAGACCAAGGGCAGAGCAACGAGAAGGAGCAGCTCCAAGGGCTCAACGACCGCTTTGCCAGTTATATCGACAAGGTGCGTTACTTGGAGGAGCAGAACAAGCAGCTGGAGGCTGAGATCCAGGCACTACGGCAGCAAAAGCTGTCCCAGACGCACCTGAGCGAGGCGTACGAGCAAGAAATCCGAGAGCTCCGCGTCACCTTGGAGGAGCTGAGCAAGGAGAAGGCGCAGGTTCTCCTGGACACGGACCACGTCGAAGAGGACCTGCAGCGTCTGAGGGAGCGATATGAGGATGAGGCGCGCCTGAGGGAGCAGATGGAGGCGACCATCCGCAGCATCAAGAAGGACAAGGACGGCTCGATCGTGACGAGGATGGAGCTGGAGAAGAAGGTCCAAGCTCTCCTGGACGAGATGGACTTCCTGCGCGACAACCATGAAGAAGAGGTGAACGAGCTTCTGGCCCAGCTCCAGGCTGCTCAGGTGCCGGTGGAGAAGAGAGATCTCATGAAAACGGACATCACCTCCGCGCTGCGGGAGATCCGAGCGCAGCTGGACGGCCTCTCCACCAAGAACCTCCAGCAGGCTGAAGATATCTTCAAGTGCCGTTACGCCATGCTGAGCGAGGCGGCCGAGCACAACAAGGACGCCATCAAGAACGTCCGGGACGAGATGGCCGAGTACCGTCGCCAGCTCCAGACCAAGAATACCGAACTCGAGGCGCTCCGTGGGACGAAAGAGTCGCTGGAGAGGCAGCTGAATGATATTGAGGATCGCCACAGCAACGACATAGGCAGCTATCAGGTTATTAGGCTTATTCTACTTCACTGTATAGCAAGTAAACATGTGCTACAGTTCTCTTGGAAACTATTTTCCTAAGTTTTTAAATAACCATAGTTTTAATAAGTTATAATTTTTCCAATAATAAACTGTACTCTCTTGTATTTCTACAGTGAAAATTAATCTATATGTAAAAAGGAGCAGATTCAAAAGCAGACACGACTGTGCCAATTCAATGACTCGCGTACTTGCATATAAAACGATATTCTGTAGAATTTGGCCTTTTATATCACTTCGATTCCTGTATGTTGGGGAAACCCCTGAAATCCTGCAGAATTCTAACCACTTCTTACTTGTTTCATGTCGAATTAGCGAATTTGGTGAGGGTCTTTATACGTATTTTGGGCCTAATGCTGCATAATGCATGAATGCAAATGTCTTGTATTATCAGGAGATGATCCACCAGCTGGAAAACGATCTGAAGGTGACAAAGTGGGAGATGACTCGCCACCTCCGGGAATATCAGGACTTGCTCAATGTTAAGATGGCACTAGATGCTGAGATTGCAGCCTACAGGTATGTCGGGACCTGTGTCACCGTAGACTTTACTGTATCAAGTATTTAGAGACTTTATTTAATTGCATGCCGAGATCCAAATGTTGTGTCAGCTTCATGACAAACTGTTTGGTTTCACTGCCAGGAAACTTCTAGAGGGTGAGGAGACTCGCTTCAAAACGTTCTCTGGAAGTATTCCAAGTCCTGCATTTACCTACACCCATTCCAAGGTCCAAAAGGTCCAGCACAAAATTGTGGAAATCACTCAAGAAATTAAAGCGCCGAGTGATCTAGATGATGATCTGGCAGATGTAGCAAAGGAGCTGTCAGCTGATGCTGGTGGAGAAGAAGGAGCAGAGGGTGAGGGTGAAGCTGTCGAGGAGGAGATTGTATTGTCCAGTGAGACAAAGCTTGGTGCTGAGCTGGGAAAGGATGAAGAGAAAGAAGGAGAGGAAGGTAGTGATCAGGGAGAGGAAGCAGAGGCAGAAGGGGAAGAGGAGAAGGCGGAAGGTGAAGGTGAGGAAAAAGAAGATGAGGGAGGAGATGAAGAGGGTGGAGATGAAGAGGGTGGATTGGAAAAGGAAGAAGACAGGGAAGGAGAAGAAGAAGAAAAAGTAGGTGAGCAAGAGGTAGGAGGTGAGGAAGGAGGAGAAAAAGAGGGGGGTGAGCAAGAGGAAGGAGGAGAAGAGGGAGAAGAGCAAGCGGCAGAAGGTGGAGAGGAAGGAGAGGAGGCTGAAGTAGTTGAAGAAACAGAGCTGAGCAGTACAAAAGCTGTATCGATAGGAAGTGAGCCGGAACCAGAAAGCAAAGGAGAGGAAGAGAGCAGCAGTAAAGCAGGAGAGGCAGAGGAAGGGAAAGAGAGCGATGAAAAAGAGGGTGGTGAGAAAGATGAAGAGGAGACAAAAGGAGAAGAGGAAGGGAAGGAAGATGCACAGGTAGAAACAAAAGAGAAAGGGGAAGATGATCAATCAGAAGGAGAAAAGGAGAAGTCAAGTGACAAAGAGGAAGAGGGAACGAGAAAACAGGAGACGAGCGAAGGCGATAAGAAGGATGATACAGAGGAGGCTGTAGAAAAGGAAGAGAAAAGCCCCTCACCTGGAGAAGGAGTCCAAGAGAAGGAGAAGGAAGAACCTGGCCAACCAAAGAGCCCTGCCAAAGAGGAACCCAGCCCCAAGGAGGAGGTGCTGACTAGAACTGTCGAGACCATCACCAACGGCGACAAAGAGACCACAAAACCAGCCAGCAAGCAAGAGAGCAAGGCAGAAAAGGAGCCTCAGGAGAAAAAGAAAGCCACCAAAAAGTAGAGAAACCAGTGAAGGAAGCCGAAGGAAAGACAGACGACTGATGAAACTATATTCCAAACAACCTCAAGAATAGTAATAATCAATTAATCCAATAAACACAAAGCAAAATGTGAAAACATATTCATGAGAGAGCAACCAGATACAGCTAGCTACATTTCTTGCATGTGTGTTCTATGAAAGGTTTGCATGTGAGGGAAGAATCCAGAAGCAAAGCCAAGCCAGACAACAAGTGCTTAACTGAAGTTCCTTGAAGACTGTGAGGCCCTTACTGATGTGAAGTTTTTCGACAGTGGTTTGGTGCTATTACATTAACAAGTCCTGCAGATGCCTTTCGAGCCAAAACCTTATTGTATATGGACTTGATAACATCTTGCCTTATGATAGAACTCACAAAAAATGTTTTTGTCTTAAACAAGCAAAGCCACATCTACATACAAGAATACTGTGAAACTAGTATGTAAACCCCCTCAAATCAAGGTGCTGCAATTTGCAAAAGGCAATAAAAGCAATTCATCAAAATTTCCAGAATGTATGTTGTTTTTCACCACTGGTTATAAACTTAGACACAAAAGACAGTGCATGCAATACATGGTTTACCAAATAGGAAAAAATAAGAATACTATGACCAAAATGAGTGCATGTATTTTTTTATAGTATGCAATATTTCTTTATTTTCTGTAGGACTGAGTAGAATCAGACGTATAGTTTCCCTTTTACAGCCATAATACTTATGATGGCCAACTAAGAATGTTACAATATATATTGTAATATACATTACATTCACCAGTCTATAGTCATGCAAACTGCATGCTAAAGTCATCACATACTTGTTTGTTCATCTCTAACAGACCTGTTGATGTGGTTTCTGACTGAGATGGTTGCTATGATGGTATTCTACAGCACTGATATGCAAAAGTTTGAATACCCTTCGTCAAACTACATGCTTTGTTGATTTGTGGTATCACTGCAACTTAAAGTGGTCACAGCAATAAACCTTCTTTAACACCAATCTAGCTTTAGATGCATCAGGCAGAGAGACTCCCTGAAGCTTGGTATACGCTCACAATTGAACTATAATATTATAATATTAACTACTCTGCAATAATTGCTTAAATTGTTTAGCTGACAAAAGATTAACTTCATAAAGTCGTACGTAGTGAGATGACCAAAAGTCAGAGACCAAATTGAACTTTTCCCATTTAAACTTTTTTTTTTAATTTAAACAAAATGGAAACAAAATGTTTAAAAATTTTGAAAGTGCATTCAAACACATAGACTTCAATATGGAGTTTGTCCCCCTTTGCAGCTATAACAGCTTCCACTGTTCTTGGAAGGTTTTCCACAAGATATTGGAGTTTCTGTGGGAATTTCTGTCCATTCATTCTGTAGAGCATTAATGAGGTCAGGCACTGATGTTGGACGGCCTGGCTCGCAATCTCCGTTCCAGTTCATCCCAAAGGTGTTGGATGTGTTGGATAGGGTTGAGGTCAGGGTTCAACTTTTTAACTTATTGTGTGGACAGCTTGCCTTAGAGATGTTAGAGCTCATTAACAACTTGAGGTTTTTGTCCTGAACAAGCAAAACACACACCTATATACAAGAAACTATTATGTAAACCCCCTCAAATCAAGGTGCTACACTTTATATTCTGCAGAAGGCTATTAAAAGCAATTTATCAAAATAATTTCTGTTTATTTTCAGCATGTGCACTGTTTTTGATTATTGGTTATAAACATTATGAAAGCCAATGCACGTAATACACATACTGCCAAATATGAAAATACTGTGACTAAAATGGGTGCATTTTTTTACAGTATGTCATATTTCTTATCCGCATTTTCTATATTTTCTATAAAACTTTTGCCATAAAGCACAGTGCTAAAATAATCTAATTTGGTCATTTGGACATCTTAACGTGTATGGAAGCTGTGAAGCTAGAGCTGCAACTGCACCTTGTTAGGTATATATTTCCCACTTCATTACTGTTCTTAACATGCCCTGACTAAATTCAGCACTGGTGAGAGCCATAGATGCTATGTGAAGAACTGTGGAGCGATTGTGTCTTCTGGTCTCTAAATTACCACCTACAGGTCATATATCTGGGGTGGGCTGGAGGGTGAGTCCCTGCCTCGCACCCGTTGGCCCCAAAGATAGGCTCTGAGTACCTGTGACCCTAATAAGGATTAAACTATACTGATAACGATTGAATTAATGAATGAATGAAAGGTGTCATCTTTCCAAAATGCATGTTAAAAAGTAAAGTGGTCCCTTATGGTCACGAAACACACAGAACTTCTTTCTCTGCATTTAACCCATTCACCAAGTGAAGCAGGGGGCAGCCAGCAACACAGCACCCCAGGATTGCATGGGGACAGTGCCTTGCTCAAGGATACCTCAGAGGTGCTGCTAGCAACCCTGGGATTCAAACCCATGCCCTTCCAATTGCAACTCCCAAACCACCAGACCACCAGCTGCCCCACATAAATTGACCCAGGTGGGCCTCGAACCCACAATCCTCAGCTCCAAAGGCTGACGCCTAATCCATCAGGCCCGTGAGGAAGTTGGTCGACAGGGCCTTTGTCGAGCAGCAAACCAGATTGTGTTTTAGCACACAGAGGGTCCTAAAGTGGACACCTAGCATGAAAAGACTCCTGATCACGGTTCGGCAGCAACTGAGAACAGCTGTGTCTAAAGGCATGGCTGGGGATCAAACCCACGATTTTCGGTTTACGAGACCAAAGCCTTACCACTTGACCCAGTCTTGCTAGGAATCACCAAAATCAGTCATGTAGTTAGGCATACTGTAACTTTGACTATTAGCATATTGTATCCATTGTTCATTTTATTTTACTTCATTTGGATAAACGAACCTTCTATGGCATGAATGTTTATTTTAAGAGGAAAAGAATATTTCACCCTAGTTTTTGGGAGCTTGGGGGTCCTTGATAATATATCAATCATAACATGTGTCCCACCCAAGCCCCCTACCAGATTTTGGTTCGTTGCCTCAGGGCAACAAGATGCTGCAAGGGTACTAAAATGCCAAGGTATTTTATATTATATAATAAGTGGAATGAGGAACAAACAAGCAATAAATACATAAGAAGTTTTATTGCAACAACAATTTCAACAAGTTTTATTTCAAAAAACATCAGTTACAATTGTTTTATCAATCCGTGGGTTAGAGATTAGCTGCACTGTGTGTTTGTGTTTATATATATCTGTGTTTTAGTACCCTTGTAGCATCTTGTTACCCTGAGGCAGCAAACCAAAAGTGGTCTTACTGCACAATGTTGCCCTGAGGCAACAAATGAAAAACTACAATTTTAGTATATAAACCCAAATCGTGTCTTTACTCAGTCAGATATGCTTATTCACATATGCATGTGCATCACAGATATTTTTTATACAAAATTATTTAATTTAAACATGTTAAAAAGTGAAAATTCTGCTAGCAGTGTGTCCAACCCAGCTATTGGCTCAAAAAGGACTGCTCCAGACTTTTAATGTGATGTTTAAAAAAATGGGGCAGTGGATGGGCCAAAATGGTTTGTTGCCTGAGGGCAACACCATGCCATAGAGGGTTAAGAGCACCAAGATAGATTTCCTTGCCCATTTGTTTACATCTGAATTGACTTCACTTTTGTTAGCTAAACTGGGATATTACTTTTCTTTGATTTGGCCCCCACTGACTCATTTACATTCTTTTCATGATTCTTCTTCCTCTTCATCACAAATCAGTATCATCCTAGACCAGGGTTGACATTCAGAAAAAGAGGACTAAAGTGAAACGGAAATGGAAGTGAAGGTCATGCAACCAGACTGTCTGGCCAGGATTTTTCTCTTCTACTCTAAAATCGGTGGGTGGTAATAAATCTAATGTTCTACCACCAATAAAAACGTCTTTTTATTACTTTTCACTACTGAGAGCCAATGTCAGATTTATAGTAGTGGACAAGTAATAGTAAGATGTTTGACTGGGAATTACCTGCAGTGCTGAGTTTATTTCCTGAACATTAAAAATGTCTATCAGAATGCCTGAGGTACAACAACAGGCTACACAGACTTTCTGGTAGTGCTATGTGGCGCTGTGACTCAATAGTAAACATATATTTCAATTAGACTTAATGTAAATGTATGCAATTTACCTCAATTTCTGGCTAAACAAGCTGTTGCAATTTAATTCAAGAATCTGACACAGGATGGGTCATCATATTTTCTTCATTTCTTCTATGTTTCCAAACATTTTTCCCCAAATATGTGAATACAATTTCACACTTTTAATGGCACAGGGACTGGTTACACAGATAAAAATTGTGATACATTTACAGCATGTGATAATTACAGATACAATTCTGAAGACGAGTATTACTACTTGTTTATAAAAATGATGTGAAATTTAATTAGAGGACATTTATTCAGTAAATGTCAAAATACAAGCTAAGAGCATTATTTATCATCAAGCCACCATCAAACAGCAAATTATCAGGTAAGCAACTTGTGACTACTTTCTGAACAACATAAGTACTCCAAATCCCCACCAACATGTGATTAGATGTAGAGAAAGAACTCAGGTTTCCTCTTTATTTGAAACTGTGGAAATAGGCACACAATTAGCTGGCAAAATAAACAATGTAATTGTAATTTAAATCAGATATATCCTCGTATGAAAGGAATCAACAGTTTATCCCCAAATAAAAAGATACAAGCATCAAGAGATACACCAAAGATACACCAAAAGACAAAAACAAAACGGAACGAGTTTTCTCTGGTTATTTATTACTCCAACCTTGCTTCCACCACTCCAATGGAAGCAAACAGAAAGAGACAGAAGAGGAGACAGTGTTTAAAATCACTGCTCTGTCTCTTTCCTAATTATTGGCAGAGAGGGGCTTAAACCTGTCCCACCCAGGTCTATGCATTAGACTGTGCTCTGGCATTAGAAAGTCTTTCAATCTATCTGGTAAAGGCAAGGCCTTAATTTTGTTCTCCAGGGGAAAGGGCTGCAGACGGTGGCGGATAAAGGCCCGGCAGAGGCAACGCAGGGTGGGTGGCCGGGCCTTTTGTTCTCGAAGTCGGTTTTGAAGCTCCAGTAAGGGCTGGGGAATTTCCTCCTGCTCTTTCATGGATGGTACTGAATGGGTAAATAAGAGGGGGGAGTTTGGAGAGCACATGTGACCAAGCTCTAGTAGAACTTCAGCTTTTGCTAGTAGGTCTGCTACTTCAGCAGCAGCAAGCGGTTCATGCAGAGCTAATTTCAGTCGAGTGAAAATCAAGTCATAGCCGGTCCAGCATGAGGGGCCATGCCAAGAGCAAAAAAACGAGGCACCTCCCTGGAGAAGAAGAACAACTAGAGGGAAAAGGAGGTCAAAGTGTTCCAAGCTGGTGTAAGTTAAAGAACGCTCCCACTCTCCTTGACAGGTGCCCAAACAACGGCTAAGGTCAGCGCCGTGGTCGAGGAGGAGGACGGCAACTCGGGTGCAGAAGCTTCCTATTGCTGCTGCATCTTCTTCGCTGCCATCCAGAGATTCTTTTACTAAAAAGATGAGTGAAGACATAGGGGTCTCACCATCATGATCGGCGGCATTCACATCAGCACCTACAGAGTAAGCAAACATTCAAAACATTAATGGAACAGAAAACATGAACTGCTGGGGTTTTAGACACTTTTTAGACATAGTGGCCACCTCCTTCTATTGCTAGGTATACAGGTAGAGATTATAGCACAAAATAGGTTGCAAACCACATTGGCAAAAATAAATGACAGTTCATAAAACCCCATGGGAACCTATATTTTCCATAAAACACACTCACCACCGGAGCTGAATCAAGATTTCAGTTTCAAATTATACTCGTCACATACACAATCATACATAGTATAACATAGGTCATTAACACAAAAGTCGACTAGTCGACTTCAGAGGCACAAGTCGTGTGTTTTTTCCTCTCTCTGTACGTGTGCTTGTGTACACAATGCAATCGCTGCCTCTGATTGGTTGACACCGACATGCGTTCCTTGGTTTAACCAATCATTATAGTCCCTTCATAAAAAGGCGGTACCGTTGGCGCGAGTGGAATCTAAACACAAAACCACAAGAAGACGAGAGACATGGCAGCAGAGGAGACAGACACACATCACATGTGTGGAGATCCTTCGCTCTAGACACACAAACAGCACGGAGACCTGC
>JBBIGA010011532.1:0-15144 GCA_037576975.1 Alestes dentex | reverse complement strand
AGACTCGAAACAGGTGAATCAATAATTCCAATACAGAAACTATTGGAAGTTGCGCAAATGCGCATGCGCGACTGAACAAATCACTTCCACGAGACCATTGAAATAGCAGAGGCCACCCCCTGGCCACCCCATGTAAAAAATTCTAGCTCCGCCACTGTTTGGGGAAGAAGCTTCTCTAGTCCAGCATGACTGTGCCCCAGTGCACAAAGCGAGCTCCGTAAAGACATGGCTGGCTGGATGAGTTCAGTGTGGAAGAACTTGGCTGGCCACACAGAGCCCTGACCTCAACTCCATCCAGCACCTTCGGGATGAATTGGAACAGAGATTGTGAGCCAGACCTTCTTGTCCAACATCAGTGCCTGACCTCATAAATGCTCTACAGACTGAATGGACACAAATTCCCACAGAAACTCCAAAATCCTGTGGAAAGTCCTCCAAAAAGAGTGGAAGCTGTTATGGCTGCAAAGGGGGACCAACACCATATTGAAGTCTTTGGATTTGAAATGTTTTGTCCATATAGTGTATAACTAATGTAAAAATGTATATCTAATGTAAGCGAAGATCAGTAGTGCAGCCAGACATTTTGCAGTCGGGACCCGTTTCCTGGTAGGCCCCTAATTTGTTTATGCCGTTGTTTGAGGCATTGCAACACCTGGCAGTACTGCATGCAGCTATTTCATACTGTTAGCAAAAGGTGTTGAAATAAATAAAGTAAAAGCACTACATCTTTTTATACTCTGGAGAGTACAGCAGCTGTAATCCAATACTTTCCAGCTCTGCACTTTGATCTACTTCTTCTTAAAGAACGCTGATAGGGGGCTGCAGTAATGAACACAGACTGAGAGAAGGCTGAGGCTTGGAGACGTTTTTAGGAAGATTAGATACCCCTCTTTTTCTTCTTTTTTTTCTATCCTCCTTGGCATCTCATTACATTTCCTAAATATATCACTGCAGCTCGCACTGCAGTCTCCTGAGAACTGGCTGTGTATCTCCTGACCTCATGCAGTACACAAACACACACACACACACACACAAACACAAACACACACACACATACACACTGAAACTCGATCTCTCTGGACTGAAAGCCATTGCAGCACCTTTACTTTGAGCCCCCCCACCAAAAATACATTACTGCTTCTCCTGAATTGATAGTATTTGAACCAGCTCCTGTAGCTCAGGGCGTTTGTACACATTTTCTGTTTTGTTTTTTTTTTTTCCTGAGAAAGTAGTTACTGCTCAGATTTAGTGGGCAAGAACTTTCTCCATACTTTCCCCCACTTTTCCACTTAAAAGCCTTCTCACAAGACAAGTGACATTCATTTGTTTGGCTGGCAGGCCAAGCAGGGCATGGTAGGGAAGCCCACATCTCCAAATGTGTGTTTATGGCTTTTTAAAGTAGGTGCACATTCTGCACTGAACAAGGGCTAATAGTCATCATGGCTTCTGAGCAATGCCATTGCTTTTGACCTACAGTACTGTGCAAAAGTCTTAGGCACCTTGGAAAATTATACTTAAAACCTGTTTACTACTGGACAGTAGTGTTAAGTTAGTATTAAAACATTAATATTACAATAAATACAATTACCATTATTACAGTAAAGAGTGGTTTTATGTGTGGCAAAGTGTTCTCCTAACCATTTCCAGACCTCTTTCCTCATGGAAGTCCAATATTCATTTTAGCTACAATCAAATACCTGGTTTGGCTCGTTTTACTTCGTTAGATTAAATTAGGTGGTGCTGCTAATGCAATTTTATAAATCCACACAATGACTGGAGGCACTGCAGAAATCTGAAACCAAACCTGTGTTCTTCTAACCAGCTCACAAAATATCAACTCCTTTTTAGAAAAAGGGAAATCTTGATGCTTTTTTTTACTGCTTTCTTGTTCGTTTGAGTTTATTCTGATGTTCACTTGTGTTTTGCTAGCAGAAAGAAACCCACTGCTGATATAAACAGATTCAAACCACTTTCATAGGTGCCTAAGACTTTTGCACAGTACTGTACATCAATGCAAACCAATGAAAATTGAAGAAAAACCAATGAAAATTGAAGAAAAACCAATGAAAATTGAAGAAAAACCAATGAAAATTGAAGAAAGAACGGTCTTTGTGCCTCTTGATAAAATATTGTCCAGATGTTTGCTTCTATACTTTTGACCTGTAGTGAATGCTCAGGCAGCCAGGAATTTACGTTTAAACTTGGAGAGCAGAATTCAAATATTGAAAGTAGACATGTCAGTGTTTTATAAAGATATTAATATAACACCAATATGTAAGGCCAAATCACATCAGTTCAAAAGGTGATGCCATTTTTATGGAGGGATGAGTTTTTAACAATGGTTTGTTGCACATGACTTGACTTGGCACACTCTTTCAACTGCAAATAGTTAATGTACCTTAATGTAGCTAATAAAATCTCATTTTGCCCACAATCCCACACCTTTTATTTGTTTGCTTTTGGGTCAAGACCACAGAGAGAGGAATCCTTAGTGGTGTAAACACTACTGCACACTACAAAAGATCATTTAAAAAATGGCACAGGTTTTGTAGAAGACATTAAAAACGGGCTGAAACCAATTACAAGCCACTTTGCCACTTGCACTCCTGTATGTATAAATGAGTTACAAAGTGTTTACGCAGTTTTAGTTCCAGCTCAAGTGTCCAACAACATTTCCCATTCTTAATGCACAGACCTCTGATAACAAATTGAAACCATCATGGTTTTCTGCAGCATTCGTGTGCAGAAAGTCTTCACGTGGCTGCTCCTCATACTTCACTTAAGCACTTTGCGTGCGTCATGTTCGATAAAATGTCTCGAGGCCATTTTAATTAGCTCCTTGTCTGCTTTTAGTCTCTGGCTGTGAAATGTGGAATCTTTCTGGGTGGTCTGGAGCTCACAACACGAGCCAGTCAAGAAAAGAGATTAACGTCCTTGTACTCAGAGCCAACCCCATGACCCCATATTCTCTGGTTCTTTCTCTGCCCAGTAAAGCGGCTAAGGGCTGCTTATGTCATGCTAGCTAATGGGGCAGTTGCTCATTTTTACGCATGAGTCCTTACTGTAGAGGAGAGATTGGAAGATCTCGTAGTGTATTTAGAGAGATAAAACCATATCTCAGTCTCAGAGTGCCTCAGTAGTGCCTCAGAATCCATGCCTGCCCAATCAGACTGAAAGATTGTGACCTTTTGCAGACAAAACACGTGACCTAAACTTCTTTTGTGTATTGCTATTTTAAGAATTAGTGCAGAACTCCAGTTTGGTCCCTATTTAGACTGTCTTTGACTCTTCTTTTGGGCTGTTTGGTGTACGGTCTTGAGATGTTCTCCTAAATATATTTGTGATCTTTTTCTCCACAGCCTCCTTTGGTGGTCACCAATCAACCAATTTACATTGAGTCAGGGGAGACGTCTTTACTTACCAGGTCCACTCTCTATATTGAGGACCCCGACAACCCTCAGGACGTCCTTCTGATGGTTCTGGATCCTCCTCGACATGGCCGCCTCACTCGTGTTCATGCAGATGGCCAAGTGACCCAGTTTAAACTGGAAGAGCTGGTTCGTGAACAGCTGCAGTACGTCCACGATGGCTCCAGTGAGGACCAGGACAGACTCTTGCTGCAGGTCAACGATGGACACAGCTATCAGAATGTTCTACTGCATGTCAGCATTGCTCAGAAGGTACGCTATGTTGCTGCACTATAGGTTTATGGTGGGCCTCTTGCTTGAAGACTGCAGGAGCATGATTAAGAAACACTGCTTTGAAGGAATAGTTTTGATCCAAAATGTGGTCGAGACATGTTTTGTGTCTCGTATGTCGTAGTTTGTTTGTAGGATGGGATAGGATGGAGCTACAATGCTAACACACTCCACCTATTTGCAGTGTGTACAGTTCTAAATCATCACACTCCTGCATGTAGTTGCTTTCCTAACAAAACCTCCACATCATTTTAATTGAAACACTAGGAAGGTTAATGTACATCAGTGCTGATAGAGTTTATTCAACAATTTCTGTTATGTCATTCATGAAATTTGCATCGTTTAAAGTCCCTCTGTCTTGAAAAAACAAACCAGGCAGTATTTTTTGATACTGATGCTGTTAAATTAGCAGCCAGTCCATCTTTTATTCTGTCGAGAGCATATGATGGATGACATAATCCTTTCAACCCAAGGATGCCTCAGATTACATGTTTGGCAGCGCCCCAGTAAACACACGCTCACACAAAGGCTTTCATCACCTTTCACTCATTCAAGAGCCGTCAGCTTCCGGAACAGGACCAGGCATGTGTCTTCCTCAGCCCCAGTGATGTCTAGACTGATAAGAGTGTTCCACTTTGTTCCTGGTCCATTCACCATCGTCCCCGCCTTGTTTTTCTTTTCTTCCCTTCAGGCTGCAGTCCTTCTCTCACCTTTGTCCATATATCTGCCTCTACATTCCATCAAAAACCCCCCTTCCCGCGTTTTATGCAGCACCTATGTGCATGGAGACTGTCTGGCATTATTTTCAGAATGGTCACATAAACCCAGCTAAATGGTAAAATGCGGCTAAATGGTTGAAATCAAATAGATAAACTAATATGGCGAAATAGCAAATAAGGCTAAAATGGCTCAGTAGCTTCACTTAGTAATATAGCCGAATAGTAAAACTGGCTAATTTGTCTAAATGGTTAAACTGCATTATGTGCCGAAGTGATAAAATGGCCTGTAGGGCTTAATGGTACATTAAGCTAATATGGCTACATTGCTAAACTGTTATTATGGCTAAATGGTAAAACTAGGCAGCATGGCTAATGAATCTCTATTATAAGGGCTTGCAGGTCATACAGGCATGTTTGATTTGGCTCAGGTTTTACGTCGGATGCCCTTCCTGACACAACCCTCTGCATTTATCCGGACTTGGGACCGGCACAGGGAATCACTGGCTTGTGACCTCTTATGGTTGCATTGGGGCAAACTCCATAACTAAAGTCCTTGCAGGTCATACAGAAAGATGGTATAAAGCTTGGTGTTTTAATGTGACTGTAGGGGTGGAGAGGTAGCAGGTGCACAGGATCAAGCTCATTTTAACTTTTACGCTCTGCACAGAAATCTTGAGCCTGTGAATCTGCGAGAGTGTGTGAATGGTATAGAGTGTATGGGGCAGCTGGTTTCCTAGTGGTTAGGGAGTTGCCCCTATGATCAGAAGGCCATGGGTTTGAATCCCAGGGCTGCCAGTGGCGCCACAGAGCTTCCCTGAGGCAAGGTACCGTCCCCACACATTGCTTGCCAGGCGCTGTGTTCCTGGCTGCCCACTGCTTCACTTGGTGAATGGGTTAAATGCAGAAGAAGAATTTTGTGTTGTCCACACTGTGTGCTGTGGTGTGTTCACGTATGACAGAAGAGCATGGTCACTTTACACAGCAGAGTGTGGACCTTCAACTCAGTTTTATTTATATAGCACTTTTTACAACCATGTTGTCACAAAGCAGCTTTACTGAGTCCAGGTCCGAGCCTTAGTGAGCAAGCCAAAGGCGACAGAAGCGAGGAGAAGCTCCTTAAGTCCGTTTTCTCTCAGGTGTGAGTGAGCTGATTTAAGGAGAAACATGTTAATGATATTGTAATGTGGTTCAGACCTGTGTTTTAACCCCCAGCGCTAGCTTTCACTCATTGTTAGTTGTGTTAGCACTGTTGAACTATTGATGAACTATTGTGTCCCTTTAAAGGGGGCATGGACTCTGTTCTGTTTGCGCTTAAAGACCAAATGTAACTTTGTGCTCATTGAAAGGGACTTAGACAGGAAGTGAGTGGCTAAAGCCTTCCTCTAATAATAGATTAGTGATTAGGTGATTGATTGTGGCTGCGGTCCAGGGAGCAACGGCCTTGGCTCTCGGCGCGAGAGCAGGTTTTCATTGTGTTGGTTCATGAGAGGGGAAAACCTGAATGAATGGAAAGCCTAAGTTTCAATTAGCTTTTTAGTGAGACGTCATGCAGCTTTCAGTCTCCCTGAGGTGAAGCGCGGTTTTATTGGTCGACATTAGCGATTAATCCCTGATTTAGCTCGAGCCTCGAAGGCCCAAAAACACTTTGATATCCAGAAACAGAAAGCTTAAGACTTTTTGCTGTTCTGTGAAATGAATTACGGTATGAATTTGCAGTCTTAATGTGTACTTCCACCTGTGCAGGTTTATTATAGGCCTGGCCTGAATACCATTTTTAAGCCTTGAAAAAATAATTCTCACAAACTACTTCTGTTTACACTTCATTTGCTGATTTTATAGAAGATATATCAAATTAAAATATATATTCTTTGGAAATTTTACACATCCCTTTTTTCCAAAGATGCTGAGAGAAATATTACATTACAGAGACTCATGAGTCTGACTGGGATTTTACTAACCAAGGTAGCAGCAATATAAATAAGTACGTTTAAAGCGTTAAAACTTTGTTTAGAGTGTTATCGGTGTCACTGTAGCTGCTTTACGAATGCAGAGCCACGTTTCTGTTCCTCTGATCACATAGTGCTCCTGATTGTTAACAGAAAATTAACAGGCAACTTCAGCTTTATACATTTATACATTACATTAGTGCAGTAATTCAGGTAGCCGAGAGGCTCTACTAAGTTATTGGAGTGTTTTATACTAAATCCGTACAGATTTAGCCATTTGCTGTGATGCTGTTTCTGATTATCACTGTTTATCTTGGTTCTGCCACTTTCAAACTCCTTCAGTCATACACTCATTGTCGGACCTGTCAGAATAGGGGTGTGTGTGTGTGTGTGTGTGTGTGTGTGTGTGTGTGTGTGTATTTGGGGCATTTCTAAATGCATTTATGCGTGCATTTGAAAATGTTAAAAATGGCCAAAAAGTCTATTTTTGTTTAATGTACTGTAGTGTTTGGAATATATTTTGGTATGATGTGACTCATTTGAAATGTATGACCATATTCTTCATACGGGTATGTCAATGTATTTAAGACTTTAACATAGGCTCCTTACCATCACCCAAGGAAATGCCATCGACCTTAAACAAATAGACGAGTGTTGGAGAATTCCGATGGCATCTGAAGGCCTCGAGATAAACTGTCCAAATACTAAATATAAAAACGAATAACAACACAATGAACAAATACATGAGCCAGCCATGAACAAGTGTCATGATTTGGCATATAGGCATGTAGTATTTGTAGCTTAATCTGTTTTGTATAATCCACTACTGTCCATTTAGACGTGCTTTTCTTCACGGTTTTTGTTTCAAATACTGAGCTGTGTATCAAGGCACCAGATTTCTTCCAAGCCTTTGATTAAAAAAATCAAGTTTTATATTCCACCCAAAACTGTGCTGTTAGAATCTGTCTCCTCAGCCTTTCGTACCCCGGTTCTGAGAACACGAGCCCATCGCCGTTTTTTCTCATCACACCTCAGTAAAAGCTGCAAATCTGTCATAGTGCAGTTGTGGTGGAGCGCTGCCAACGTGTTCCCTCAGCACATCAGGCTTTCATCTCGCCACCCTTCCAAGCTTTTGATTATCTTCTAAGCGAGTGATGATATCCACTGCGAGTGGTTCTTTGGCGACTCCTAAAGGGGCTGAGAACCGCAGCCTGAATGTTATCGTCGAGTGCAGTGAGGAGGCGTGAAGATTCTCACTTGTTATCAGAATGTGCTTGTCTGTAATCATGGCAGGTGGAACCTTAATCTGAATACGTTCCCAGGCTATAGATTTCTGTAATTTCTCTAAAATAGTCAATGTAGCTTTCTTTAGTCTTCAAGTTAAACTGCTCTCCAGGGGCGATACAACACTGCAAGAGTGCTTTTAAAATATTTTCGCTTTAAAAAAAAAAAGGAAAAAACTGGGAGTGAATTGGCTGGCTTGTGTGACTTTTTCCAATTTGGGGTTCAAAGTTTCTCCCCAGTTTCACCATGTTCAATTGAACACAATAACTAGAACTCCCCCAATCACTCAGAACACTAACAATGGGAGTCATGTGAAGTCCAACCTCATCTTTCCAAACTGCAGCTAATACAACACCAGCTGCACTAAATGGCCATAAGTTTTGGGACACCTGGTTGTTACACCAACAGGTACTTTAATGACATTGCATTCAAGTACATAGACTTTAATGTGGAGTTGGTCCACCTTTGCAGCTCTAACAGCTTCCACTCTTCTTGGAAGACTTTCCACAAGATTTTGGAGTTTCTGTGGGAGTCTGTGCCCATTCATTCTGTAGAGCATGTATGAGGTCAGACATTGATGCTGGTCGAGAAGGCCTGGCTCACAATCTCCGCTCCAGTTCATCCCAAAGGTGTTGGATGGGGTTGTGGTCAGGACTCTGTGTGGACCAGTCAAGTTCTTCCACACTGAACCACGTCTTTATGGATCTTGCTTTGTGCACTGGGGCACAGTCATGCTGGAATAGAAAAGGTTCTTGCCCAAACTGTGTGCCATTTTTTCAATATGACTGACTTGTGTGACTTTTTCCAATTTGGGGTTCCAATTTTCTCCACAGTTTTATCGTGTTTCACACAATAGCTAGAACTCCCCCCAATCACACATACCACCAACAATGGGAGGGTGAAGGCTAGCATGTGCCTCCTCTGAGTCATGTGAAGTCCTACCTCATCTTTCCAAACCACCGCTAACACAACATCAACTCTCTTGAATGCCCAGCCCAAATGGTTGTAGCATCACTAGAGGTTTGACTTCTTGATTATAGGACCAATGCTCGGACAGTTGTACTGCCCAGGAATTCCTAGAGCGACATTTTGATGAGTGTGTGTGCTATTGGAAAGAGTTTTAGTTTCAGTAGCATTTAAAAATGTTGACTTCGGGGGTAATCAAGGAATTTTGTCAACTTGTGAGTAGGTGAACAGGATAAATAGAGACATATGGAAAGGAAGATACCCAAGATTATAGGAGCCTTCCTGCACTCTTAGCTGATGAATGTATCTAAGCCAAGATTGTTGATTTGTGTGGTAGTGGGGAGAAAAATGGAAATGATAAATGACTATTATTATTATTATTATTATTATTATTATTATTATTATTGGATTTTATTGGAAAATAAAATTGGGGTTTATTTTAATGAAAAATTAAATATGGAATCCAGCCAATCATTAATCTGAACATGAAATGCATGTTAGTTTAAAGTCTTTTATAACAAAGTGTTATTTGTAAAAAAAAAAAAAAAATAGATAAATAAATAAACAGACAGAAGTGTAGCATAGCTAAAAAATAGTGGCTGTCTGGAAGCCTTAATTTTCTCTGTACCTTTCTCCATTTTTACAGAAAACATCTAACATTGCCTGAAACAATGTAAACATGATTATTTGTTAAAGTATTCCTTCACACTTCTGCTTTAAATGAAAATGTTAGTTGTATGGTGAGTACATGTCCAGTGCTGTTAATTTGCTGTTGATGTTGTTGTGTGTCTGCAGAGTGCACTCTATCCTCACATGCGCTCCGTCCCTAAAGTGTGGGTGAAAGAAGGAGGGATGGTTCAGCTGTCTAAGAAGCACCTGAGGGCCGAGTTTAAGGGATCCAGTGACTCTGAAATCCTCTACAGTGTCCAGTCTGACAGTGGACAGCCTCAACACGGTACTGCACTTCACTCCTGATCCAGAAAGAGGCAGCTCCTCTCTGACATGACATTAGAGTGTCTCTTTTTATGTCCCTCATCACTCATGCTGACGCAATCACACTACACACTACTAAGTTTTAGGATGATGATGATGATTAGTGTTATCTTTTTTATTAGTGTGATGAATAGTCCTTAATTTGTCATATTTTGATGATAATATAATACATCATTGCCAACCTTTAATGGGCCATGCACAAAGAAACAGGGCTCAGTTTACATGGCATGTCTGCTGTTTGTGGGTGTTTTCAGGTGAGATAGTGTTTGTACCGATGCCAGCTGATGGTCCAGTGGAGGCCTGGCAGGCTTTTCCTGAAGACAGAGACACGACACCCACCTCCACCTTCACCCAGCAGGACGTCAACGAGGGCACTGTGTGGTACAAGCACTATGGGAAAAGCACCCAAAGAGACACCTTTCAGTTTCAGGTATCATACACACACACACACACACACACACACATCATATTGCCAGCGCAAGCAAAAGGATTATAAACATTATATTCATTTGTAACACACACATAATTCACTGCAGCAAGTCAGTGGATTCAAAACTTTCAAGCAATACCGATTTTGAGTTTAGGAGTTGAAGTGGAGACTTCATTGTGATCTAAATGTAATAAAACGCTATGGCTGTGTGCACCGTTATGTAGAAAGTGTGACTCGTTCTGTAGAAAGGAGAACCACCCATACTTTTGCAACATGTTTCCATTTCTTGATGCTTAAAAAAAAACATGAAGAAATCAGAAGTGCATGCATGAAGAAATCAGAGGTGCATGAAATCAGAAGTGCATACTTGATGCTGTTGATACACAATGTAAACTGAATGGAAATGCAATTCATTTATTATGTCATTGGTTTTAAATACTTAGGTGATTGATTGTACAGAAAAATTACAGTATAACACATGTGAAGGCTATCAGAGCGTTATACAAAGAGTTTTAATTCTTTATTTTGAAGTTTGATTTAAAAAAAAAAAATTTTCTCATGATCGGCTAAAATCAGCACCATCGCGTTTAATCTCTTTGTCTGGAAACGCCTGTAAATAATCGTGCCAGGCCGCTATCCACACTCATATTGGATGAAATGAATAGATATTGTTTAAAATAATCTCAATTAATGATAAGGAGCCCAATTGCGGTTGGAGATCGCTCTTCTGAAATGAGAAGTTCCCTCCACACACGTAAGATGCACTTGAAATATAACCCCAGCTTTAATTGTGCTTGGCACAACAAATACTTTCTTTTGCCAAACCAAAGAAGAAAAAAAAAAACAATTTTTTTACTCTAATTTTCCTCTCCTCCCTTCTATCCTAAGGGTGCGTTCTCCTCTGCAAATGTCATTAAAGCACAGTGGCAGTGATCTAACTAAGCAGTGTGATTCAGTCGCATTCATTTTTATTTGATTTCCCTCTCATAAAAAAATCTGCCGTAAATTTATTATGCGTCGGAATGAGACAGTGATAGGTTTGAACTGAGAGCACCTGGAATCTCCATGAATGCAATTTAGAGACACGAAGGTGAGTAGCACTCTGTAGGATGAGGTAGTTACGAGTGATTTATTGTCTGTGATGAATATTGTCTGTGATGAATCAAGTTTGCACAGGATGAAACTTGACGAGTGCTAAATAAAGCAGCTTTGAAATGTTTTTGCTCTGGCTGCTGCGTTATAAAGGCTCGAGAGTATGAACAAATTCTCCTGTGTGTGTTTAGGTGTCCAGTGAGTCTTATCCAGAAGCACGGGGTGACGCTCAGACCTTCATCATTGGTGTGATGCCCCAAGTACCTGGCCTTCCTCAGCTGTCTCCAGGAGCTGACCTCCAGATCTCTGTAAGAGACAAAACACACAACCCACACGCCTTTATTCTGTCTGTAACTCCACAAAATCTGAAATAAATTTGTGCTTAAGTGATTTCTAACATTGTACGACACTGTTTTGTATCTCCAGGCTTTAGAATGACTGCCACTACTCTTTTTAACGAGGCAACATAGAGCTGTCGGGTTTTTATGACAGAAATATGTTATACAGTGTCAGAAAACACGAGGCTGTTTGAGATTGTTGCACAACTCGTTTGAGGCAAGTATGTGCTTCCATTAACTACTGGCTACATTTCTTTAGCGATTCAGTGCAAAACTAGAGACAAGAAACAATTCTCAGACATGCCTTGGCAGATCAACTTTACAAGAACAGGATAAAACATTCCAAACTTTCGGTGCAGCTCAAAGTAACAGGATGTTGGGTTTTTTTTTAAGTCATTTTGGAACACTTCTGTTCATCCATTCATCGTCAGGTTCGGACACAGTGTAAACCACATCATGGTAAATTATGAGTTAAAAGTTGAACATACAAGGTGCATATGTAGACTTTTGGCCAAACCCTCACTAAACCTTTCCTGGTTCAGGAAGTCACTTTTATTCTGACTACACAAGGTTTTTCAGAAATGTTCAAGAAATGTGTCATTCCTCTGCAGAATTGGATCCTCTCCTACTGACAACAGCAGGCTTCAATGATTTGTATGCTGAAATGACACCAAAAGGTGACCAAACAAAGAGAAAAAAAATGTAGTATCTTATTGTGTATCTAATGAATTATCACTCTGAACAAGTAGCCATATAAATAGGAGTATACACTAATCAGTCGTAACATTAAAGCCATGGACTCCACAAGACCCCTGAAAGTGTGCTGTGTTATCTGGCACCAAGGCGTTAGCTGCAGATGCTTTACGTTCTGTAGGCTGTGAGGCTGCGCTCCATGAATAAGATTTGTTTGTCCAGCACATCCTACAGATGCAGATGAGAGAGCTCTGGAATTTGGAGGCCAAGTCGTTTTTCTTGTTCTTCAAACCCCTTTCTGTCCACATGTTGTAAAAGAAAAAGTCATTCTTTCCCTTTCCCTTCATCAGTGAGCCCTGGGTGCAGATTGACCAGTTGTCCTTCCTCGGCCCACTGAACCCCAAGATTTGCCAGACCTTCCATTTTGGAGATGCTTTGACCCAGACGTCTAGCCATCACAATTTGTGTCGCTTTGTTTCAACAGGGTTAATGACACAAACGGAACAACCACAACCAAGCAAAATGTTTTAGGGACACGTTTTGACCCCTTTTGAGTGTTTTTAAATTGGTACCCTGTCCAAAGTTCTAACCCCCATGTTCACTCTTGCTCTTTCAACACCCTTAGAACTGACTGCCACTGTTTTACTACTGCTTGTACAGGGATTTTTAGGGGATAGTTTGATAGTTTAAAAAGGTATTTTGTCTGTGCTGCGTCCGCAGTAAAGCCGAGGCTTTGGATGGGCCCTCCTGTCTATTGTTAAAACATAATAAAGCTAACATGATCTCTGTAATCTCCAGACATCATTAGTTTCCATCTGGGTAATTCTCTTCATGTTCTTTGTGTGTGTGTGTGTGTGTGTGTGTGTGTTTGTGTGTGTAGGCACTGGAAGATCGTGTCACCCTGATAACACCCTCTGCTCTCTCCTTCACTGACTCTGAGACGCCAAGCAACAAGCTGATCTACAACATCACCAAACCCCTGCCTTCAGGCCACGGTAACATAAACCCCCTTTACCTTACAGTGGATCAGACCAGGGCCACTAGTGTAGAATATTACAAGCAAGTGACTCGTAGGATCAAAGAAAAAAACGAACAAAGAACAGTGAAGAAGAACAGACCTTTGATACTAATGTTGTGTTGAATCAAGTACATTAGCTCTAACTGCTCAATCAGTACTTGGCTATTTATGAGCGGTTCATGCACGTATGAGCTTCTGAAATCATACGAATGCCAGTATTTGCGAGTTGTTTTATGATGTACGCTCTTATGCAAAAATTTGAACTATGTGAAACTAAATGAACACCATTATTAACAAAGTTGGGAACAACTACCTCTATTGGGAACAAAGTTAAATCTGCCATTTCCTTCTAATTACTTTGCGCAATTTTAACACACTGGAAAACTAAAAAAAGCATGATTTGTCTGCCATAACCATAATCGGTTCCACAAGTCATGTCTTTTAATCAGAGACAAACTTTAGAAAATGAGACTGTACACTTCATTGATGTAAGAGCCCTTCAACTACAGTTGTGGAGATTTCATTCTATTCATAATAATGTTATAGCATTATTATCTTCATATCATAACCAAACAATGGAGCTTATAAGGCAGAGGCATAATTAAGACAGAGGCATAATTAAGAACAACATATTTTAATTCTTTAAGCTTTTTCTTATCAGTAAAGACTCACATGTTGCTTTTTAAGGATATTTTTAGTGCTCATGCGTTGTAGACCATCTGCCTAGGTCTGATCTGTATAGTTTACATGCAGCGGCCTCTCATTGCTGTGGGGGTTCACTGCGGGGTGTCTCTTTCTCTCCCTCTCAGGTGTCCTGGAGCACAGAGACAGACCCTACACTCACATCCGTTCCTTTACCCAAGCCGATGTAGACGCTGGGAAAATCATCTACAGGCCTCCTCAAGCTCCCTCGCACCTGCAGGAGCTTTACCAGTACTCCTTCACTGGTAGGTGAAAGGAAACATCCTGCTTTAGTTCAGTTTTGCCGCAACGTGATGTCAGTGTTATGCCGCGTACACACTAAGTGGCAGACCCTGTGTTTATAAGTTGTTCATTGTATTTCCTAATAAAACACAGAGAATACAGCCATTTCCTGTGGCCATCAGACGTCAATGGCAAGCCATTGGCTTGGCGTCTGTTTACTAGTATATCATATTAGTACAGTAGCACGCAAATATTTGGGTTCCCATATAATATTCGGATGTTTTTCCAATACTGCAAGTTTAGAATGACTGTAAAAACATCAAAGCTGTGGAATAAGACATGGAATTATGTTCCAAAAATGTTTTGAACACATGGAACCTCATGTGTTCCTCTTGAGCAAGCGTCACATATGATCACTATCGGAACAAAACCCCGTGAAAGGAAAAACATCCATTAATTAACATGGATTTTGTGCTGATGATGGTTTCACATTACTTAAAAAATGTAAAGTGTCAAAATAGAGTTACATGGTTTTGTTTTTTGATACTGAGTATATAGGGACCACTTATTGGCTGCATATTTAAATATTTAAATTTTTGCTTTTGGACATGTACTGAAACATGGATATCTTTTAGCAGCAATATTTGTCTTTGAATCAAATCTGAATGACTTAAACATGAGCCTTTAGATCAAAATCTAAAATGTATTAATTAAGATGACTAAAACACATGACATGCTCTACCAAGTTTTTCCACACTTTGGTACTGTGAAATGGACAAATGTGATCAAAAGGCATAGAGTTGCTATTGTGCTGCTGTACTGGCCTGAAAAGAGAGTAAAAATGTTTAAAGTACACCAAACTGGGCCCATTTCTGCCTTTACTTTGGTGATGTAAACTCTGCAATGGCTACAGCCTGTAGTGATTGAGTAATCGACTTTTGTTTGCAGCTCACCAAGCTTTCTTTGCTGTGTGTGTGTGTGTGTGTGTGTGTGTGTGTATGTGTGTGTGTGTGTGTGTGTGTGTGTGTGTGTGTGTGTGTGTG
>JBBIGA010011523.1:0-15145 GCA_037576975.1 Alestes dentex | reverse complement strand
ACACACACACACACACACACACACATATACACACACACACACACACACACACACACACACACACACACACACACACCCCAGTATGCCTGATGTCTCCAGAAAGAGGACACATTCAGAAACAGATAAATGGGCTCAGTCTGGAGGTCCTTGTGGCCAGAAGAAGCAAAATATCTCACCATGTTCCAATACCAAACACTAAATACTTTTTATTGCACTCATAAACACTCATAAATCTCCTTTATGTCCATTAAAAGTCAAGAGACATCACTATTTGCATGTAATTCCATAATATATTAAATTTATAACTGATTTGCATTTCTGCCTTTTTTCTGATTGTTTCAAAGTCAAACAAGCACACAGTGTCACTGACGCAAAGCACCACTATTATGAAACTATATTTGATTGCTACTGCTGCACTCTTATGGATAATTTTGTGTTAAATACAAGTGAGTTACCCTGTTCCACAAGGTGCTTCACTTTGAGTTTGTTTTTATTTAACAGAATCAGGTTTGTATTTAAGTTCTGCAGTTCTACTCTTACATTGTTAAGTTCTGTTAGGAAAGTTGAATTCTTAAAAAGCCCAATAAGGAATTATCCAATCAGGGCGTTTCTCTCTGTGGTATCTAGTTAGATGTAGCTGTAGTAATTTGGCTTCAAAAGATGCCCCAATAACACACATACACTTTCATGATAAACAAATAGGCCTACCAGAGACATGGGACCTGAAACTGAGAAAACCTAGAGACCCATGACTAGACGTAGGCCTAATGGTGAGTGATTATATAGTCCCAGCACGAACTTGAGAGGATGCATGTGAGAAAACTGAACGTGCAAACTGACTTTTAGCCTAAATTGGACTACAGGCGTAGTCGCCCACAAGGATTATTTGGCAGCAAAAATTGTAAATCAATGGGTGTGACGGATTTCTCGCCACTGACTGGTTGAAACGAGGAAGGCATAAAGCCGTTTTCTGTGTTGAGTTTCTGGACTGTGTTTTTGTGATATACGTGGAACGGAAAGGCAAGTTTGTTTTCAGAGTTCGGACAGAGAAAGAGAATCTCGACTGTAGACCAGCATCGCACGAGTACTCCAAAAGTTTATCCTGCACCACATGTGGAGATCACTCATCTCTGGACTGGTGAACGGATCTCTAATCCACTGCTTTTCAGTGAGATGGGATTTTGAGGGGAAGTACGATTCTAAATGATGCCGTGTTTCAGTAAGGTCTTTGGGCTAGCAACCCCCTCATGGCCAGACACAGATCAGTGTGCCCCCCAATGTTAAAAATGCTTCTAATGCCCCTTCCTCTCGTAATATGTGTGTTTGTATGAATGAGTGATTTAGGTTTTCTTAACCGGGTTTCTTAACCACTGGGCCGTGGACCATTGATGGGCCGCGAAGGCTTTTTATTGGGCTGTGAATCTACAACTGAGACAGGCCATTGGTCCACAATTGGTTATTTAATATCATCTAATGTGGCCAAGTGGGCCTTGGCAACATGTCATGATAGATAGGTGGGCCTTAATGTTGAAAAGGCTGAGAACCATTGGTTTAGGGTGAATGAGACAGAGGAATTAACTCTCGTGGGCAGGAACACTTAACATTCTAGAAACTAGGGGTGGGGCGTGAAGTCAAGGGGACGGGACGTGGCCTGCAGTGACAGAAACACTGAGAGCAACCAGTGTGATCTGACTGGTGAAGAAGCAAGGCTTCATGGGCCGGCAGTAACCTTACCGCAGACCGCAGGTCCGCAGCCCATTGTTTGAGAAGCTAGACTTCAGAGGGTTTAATCTCGAACAGACCACAAACGTCCAATGGCATTAGTTTAGTGCTAATTTACTATTAGAATGCCATTGCGGCGCTGGCAGAAATTAGTATTACCACAGAAGTTACAGTTTCTTGAGTATTTCCCCATCTTTGAGCCAGAAAGGCTGTCAACATCACTTCTCAGGTGAAGAAGCAGTGGTTGTATTTCCAGAGGACACTCAAAAAAGCTGGACTGCCCCAACAGCTGCACCACGGTGAGGAAGCTCAGCTTTACAGCTGTTGGCTTTGCAGAAGGCTGCCAGAAGATCATTGGGGCTCAGCTGCCATCCTTGGAAGACAGGAAAGCAACCAACATCTGCAAAGACCTCACCCACCCATGCTGTCATCTGTTTGTCCGTCTACCATCCAGCAGACGATTCAAGTATGTCCAGCCAGCAGCTCCAGACTGAGGACCAGCTTTTTCACAGGACCTTTACTGCTCTGAATCAGTCCTCTTTCCCAAGTTTTTTCACAGGTCTACAGGAACTGTGCTGTACCTAAACTGTACTGCGACGGTACAGAAGTTGTATCATGCTTTGATTTTCCAGTGTATCTCAGCCCCGTAACAGAGTTTCTGACTCAGGTCTCTCCACACTGTTTATGGCTGCTCGTTGTCCCAAAACCGGGTCGAACAAGTGGAAAGTTGTTCTGTCAGAGCTGTTATTGTGGTGTATGTTTTATAGTCTTGTCTGAGTTTTACATTTTTTTCCCTGCATTGTTCAGCCATGCGATGAAAACCTAACCCAGCTAACTTGTTAGTGATGTCCTGGTATGTTATCCTGTTTCTCACAGCGTTAGAAAACTCCCACTGAAATTTATCTTCAGCCCAAATAGACAGTAGTGCTTGTACTTCATCAGCTTCCCAGTTGTTAGTTTGTATCTCCATGGTTTACAGTAAAAAAAAACTGTTGTCATAACAAAATTTTGACCAATCAAATAGCAGTGACACAGTCAGCTCTGCTGTAGCCCACTTCTGGCCCTGCCGTTGAGCCGGGCTTGGATATGGGTCAGACCTGTTATTGGTAAGAGAGTGCTCCGGTACGGCTTGAGAACAGGTCGGGCACGGCTTGGGTACGGCTCGCGTAGAGGATGGGTATGGGTTGGGTACAGGTCGTGTTTGGGTCAGATACGGCTCAAGTACAGGTCAGGTACAGCTTGGGTACGGGTCAAGTACAGGTCAGGTATGGGTCGGGCACACCCTGGGTTTGGGTTTCTATATTTGTAATGGAAAAACATTTGTCTGTGCTGCAGCATGGTTCCTTGTGCCCTCCATAACTGACTGTTCCTCAAGACAGATTCTTCACAGACATCCTTTTACCACACAGCAGTCACGCACGGAGCAGGTGGTAACAACATGATGACACATTTTTTAACCATACTTTTAACATCTGTAATTTATTATCCGGGCCGAGCCACTGTTTTGAACAGGCAGACCTTTCCGAAATGCAGACGAAGACACCTCTCAGTTACACACCTGATACAGAGAACTGCAGTAATCAGCTCCCTTCAGCTACGGTTCCTGAAAGTGCTCTCTTGTGTATAATCGTCAGCGAAGCTGTTACTCCCTCAGAGGCCCAGATATCGAGCCGGTATAATTACCACAGCTTACATTTCTCCTCTGGAACAAACAGGAAAGGTATTCAGTGTTCATTCCAAACGCCAAGTGGAGAAAACTCCACAGTTATTCCATAATCATAAACATTCATTTAAAGACCCAATTCCAAACTCGTTCTGCTGTGCAATTAGCCAATAAACAGAGCAAAGCACTTCTAAACAGTCCATATAATGGAAACCTCATTTTCCTTGCTCAGAAAAAATGAGTTTAATAAGATATTCAGGTACTGTTTCAAAATGTATCGTTCATATAAGGACACTAAGCTGCAAGAACAGCCCTTTTTGAATTCACAGTTTTTGTGATGTCACAGCAGCCTGGCCCCACCCACAGATGCTTGAGAGTTTATAGCTGCTTTTTGATCAGTTTTTTAATCAGCTAACTGAGCTGGCTAGTATCTTGCTAACCAACTAACAGCAGCCTCAGCACTACTGGCCCCTGAAAATTCAGTTGAAACGGTGCCAATACCTCAAACAGCTCTGTGCCATCATGTTTTTCATATTATTTCCTTTGAAGTGTAGTGTCACACTGATGTGAGCTGGAACAATCAACAATAACTGATCAACACTGCAGATAATTGGAGATTCAGCATTACAGTCTATACGCCGTCGTCTTTACATTTAGTATTTTATATTCATACTTTTATACATCTGACAGTCCATCAGTAACTAAATCACACTAAACTCGGGCTGCGTCCCAACAGCTGACGCACCAACTGACGGATGGAGCGCCGTGCAGGACACTCAAGAGCACAACCAAGAAACATACACTCACTGTTTCATGCTGTAAAACAAACCTTTACATTTTACACAACTACTGAACCACCTGACACGCGTCAAAGTATAACCAACAAATGACCCTGTAGAGCTGCTGTTTTGGTTACACACCTTTATAAAATGTCTTTATCCAGTATTTATCTTCTCCCTTATTCATTCATCACTACTGTGGCACTGCAACCATAGTACAACAAACAAACATCCTATCAGATGAGTCAAAGTCAAGCGAGTGACAATACCATTGAGGTGAACATTGCCTCACCGACAAAGAGATATCTAGAAAAGTAATTAGACTAAAAAACTAGACTCACAACATGAAAGAGACATCAGGCGGTCACTGTCTGTATCACCACCCGCCTGAAACGGCGACTCTGCGGACAGGTGGCGAACATTCTAGATTGCAATTTCACACTATACCGTTTCATTGCTGTATTGTCGATATATTGTATTGTTTCTGTTATTTGCATTTTGTTTAATGCTGTAACTGCCTCCTGTGCAATAATAATCAAACTTATGGGACATCACTAGTCCTCTAGAAGGTTTACATCCCGTTCACAATATACTGTAACATTACATTATTTTACATTGTTCTTGTGTCTATTTATTGTGTTGTTTGTAAGGTCTTTGTTGTAACTTGCACTTGAATATTGCATGTTGTTCTATGTTGCTATACGTTCCATGGAGAAACGTCTGCTGATGACAATAAAGTAACTTTGAATTTTAGTGTGGAACAAGCAAAAAAACGTGTAGAACTGTTTAAAAAAGTGTTAAATGACTATATGGTATAAATGGTATAAAACCAGGCTCGATGTTTCAAATTAGCTGATTCCACGTGCAATATCATGTGCAGTTTTCTTACTAGGTCTAAATCATTTCATTGTGTGCAATGTCTTAGTATGGTTATATGCAATAGTCTTATCATGTGAAATACGTATAACTACTTATGTCAATATTTCTGATCTACTGCTGGTCTCCATTTGGTTTCTGACTCCTTGGTTTTTACTGGATTTATATGGACTGCATATTTTATATAACTCTTGTCTCTGTGTTTCTGTGTCTATGCAGTCATAATCTAAGCAGTTTCCTTCAGGATTCAGAAAGTTTTCTGATTCTGATACGCAGTGTGCAGTAGCCTAGTTGACCCATTGTCATGCAGAAGACTCGCCACTGCATCAGCACTAGACTGTCTGAGTGTGTATGTGTATGTATGTGTGTGTGTGTGTGTGTGTGTGTGTGTGTGTGAGTGTGTGTGTGTCTGATTGAAGCCATAGTCACAGTGGCTCAGTGGACAACGATGTAGCTAACAAGAACCTGCCAATCAATACGTAACCCCGAGCCGACACTCATGACACTCCGTGGTTCAGAGCGGTCAGAGAGCCTCAGGCGATCCAGCCAACACGCTGCCTCCGTTATTAATTTATGAGCAGACACTCTATTAGCCCTCCCCCTCCCCCCTTCATACCGTATGCTGTATAATGTGCTAACAGAGTTCTCCTCAGTCCAAAACTTCCCATCGGCGCCACCCCGCCTTAAAGGGACCCGGACGCACATCCGTCAGGCCGAGCTGAATCGATAGGCATGAATAATTTGTGTTCATTTGAGAGCAAAAGGGGAAGAGAGAGAACCCCCCCCCCCCTTTGCTGTTTATCCTGCATAGGAAACGCCCTGCTGCTTCTCACACCGCAAACCAACCGGAGAATCTCAGCTCACTTTATTGCCTTTAATCTGTAGAGAAATTACTTATTTTTTTTGACATAGCATTTCTGTTCCAGCCAATCAGTTGTTTTGTTTGTTTTATTGCTGAACTTACTTTGAGCTTAGAGAGAGAGAGACACAGATAGAGAGACAGATACACAGAGAGAGAGAAGTGAATTGTTGCCTCCCAGGTTAAAGGTCCCTGTAACTCTGATCTGCAGAACCTGTCTCCAACCTCTGTGTGTGTGTGTGTGTGTTTTCTCAACACAATGTATTAAATGGAAATTCCTTCACTGTGTTGTTAATGTGAGTGAGAGAGAGGATGAGAGAGACAGAGAGAGAGAGCAAGAGACAGACAGACAGAGAGCGACAGAGAGAGAGAGAGAGTAGCAGAGAGAGAGAGAGCGAGTGAGAGAGAGACAGAGAGAGAGAGAGCAAGTGAGAGAGATTTTGGGGTTTTTTTTAAATTGTTTTTGTTTTCTTTAATTTGCCTTTGTTAAATAATTTGAATTTGTTTAACCAGTCTTTTAATTACACTGGCAACAGTTGTTGCCACAGAACCGAATTGAACTGAACAGAACTGAAATAAATTGAACTAAATTAAAGTGAACTGAACTGAGGGGGTGAGTGTGTATTTTATTTATGAGATCACTCCTGGGTGTGTAGATTTATTCATGAGGCTGGTTTAGCTGCAGCTCTATGTTTGGTTTGTACATGAAAGGAAATTATTCATGCACTGAGAGTGGAAGCAGATCCTGCAGCGCCGTGTCCACAGAGACCGAGCGGCCGCAGGTCACATGACCTACACCTCAACATCACAGGGACAGGCCTGACACAGGCTGACCCCCTATCCCCCTGTTTATCCCCCTACACGAGAACAAACATACTTACAGTCACAGAGTAATGAGCAAACACGTGTAACATTAAAGTACAACATTATTCACTGATAATACAATAATAATAACTATAATAAATAAATAGAACTTTAAATGATTGACTTTAAACAATGACTAAGATGGCATTTCTGTTCACTATTATAGTGTTCTATAAGGTGATCTAATGTAGGGAAGTGATTAGGGAACCCTGTTCCCTATAGCAGTGTTCGATATATTGCTCCATTGTAGGGATCTAGATAGTGATCCTGGGTTTCATTCAGTCCATCAACAAATAAATGTCTGTCCACAGTATGATACTGAAAGAGCTCCTGATCAGAACTAGATGCATTTCCACTATAAAATGTGATGTGCGATTGCGTGGTTGCTATAAAACCAGTGTTTGGAGACACTTAAAACATTGGTTTTAAATGGCAAAAAAAAGGTTTGTGTTAAAAAAAATCTGCTAGCAACATGGATTCGAACGGGCACCCTTTCTGACTCTTCATTCAGCACCGCATTCTACTGCTGAACCATGGAGGGGAGTGTCAACTCACTGTCTATTATCAAGCCATTTATGGTTAAGGACGGCTGAAAACGGGTGGAGTGAACTGCTCTTACCCAAAAATGGGTGGAAAAAGCACACATCGCTGCATTCCCGGGCTGATTATTTTTAATTTAAACTGCAACAAACAGTGACACACGCCTTTTTTTAAATAACGGACCTGAGCTTTAGTGTCTTGAAGTCTGTTTATGGGTCTGCTGTGTGTCTTAAGATTCTTATATTCACCTTTGTGTCCTTAAGAAGAATCCCTGAGTGTTTCTGTGTTCCCGGTGTGTAACCTTATGCTTGTTTTATATCTGAGTGACTCTGCTCTTCTAGATGAGGTGAACATTTCTGATCTCTGTAGGTCATAATATCACCCTGACTCATAAGTGACGTCTCAGTGCTGTTGGGTGTTGTTGATTAAGGTTCTCTGACTCAGGGTGGCCCACGTAAACCAGGCTATGTGATTAAAGTCCCCTCCTGATGTGCAGAATCTTTAAAGACTGATTCTCAGAGATGCAAGATGCTGAACTTGCGGCTCTCCTGCTGAATAAACCTGATTCTTGACTGAACACCATCTTCTTTAAGACTGTGTAGTAAACATGACCACCAGCACACACACATACACATGTACACACTAGGGCATTAACAGAAAAGTCGACTAGTCGACTTCAGAGGCACAAGTTGACGCCCCCTGATAGAAGTCAACAAGTCGTGTGATTTTTTCCTCTCTCTGTGTGCGCGCACAATGCAATCTCTGCCTCCGATTGGCTTATGCTGACACGCGTTCTTTGACTTAACCAATTATTATAGTCCCTTCATAAAAAGGGCGGTACCGTTGGCGCGAGGGAAAAATAAACACAAAACCACAACAAGACGAGAGACACGGCAGCAGAGGTGACAGACACACATCACATGTGTGGAGATACTTCACTCTAGACGCACGGAGACCTGCACAATCTGGAAGTCAGTGTTAAAGTTCAATAACAGTACCAGCATTCTGCACGGCATCTGAAACGGCACCGCTAGCTAACATGGCTAATGCTAGCACTGCAGAGAGTCGTCCAGTCCAGAGGCGCTGAGTGGCGCCGCGGCTTAAACTGTTCCCATTTTCTGTTGTACACTTAAATTTACCAGAAAATTCAAGGTATCAGCCTCTGTTTTGTTTAGTTTCATTGTCATGTTGACTGTTAATGTTACAAAGAACTTTAATAAAAGTTGCTCAGTGTTGAACACATGTGTTCCTCCACTGCATCTGTGTGACGTCTTCGACTTCGACTTTGTTGATGGATAAGTCGATCTGAAAAAATCCGAAGTCGTTAATGCTCTAGTATACACACACACACACACGTACATGCAAACACACACACACACACACACACACACACACACACACACACACACGTACACGTACCTTGACGTGTTCTCCAGCGTTCCTTTGACATCATTTATTTGGTCTCGGCCAAAGTAGACAACAGTAAGGTGCACTCGTCCATCCTGCTTTATACACACCTCTCTGAGGGAAAACACACACACACACACACACACACAAACATTAGATTCCTTGGTTGCACAGACGAGCCCCGTGCTCTTGTTGGTTTCGCACTGAAAAATGCATGATAACTATTTTAAACTGATGCCGACTCCTGGAGAAGTGAAGGATAACACACACACACACACACACACACACACACACACAGACATACACACATCGTGAGCTGAGAGAGCAACTCCAACATCACATCCATCACAAACTCAGCTCCAATAGCTCTGATGCGTTTACATACATTCAGCTTATTTAGTCTGTGGCAGTTTAGCCCCGCCCTTTCAGGCTGAAGCTATAAGGAGTGTTTCAGCCTGGACTGCTGGGGTACAATACAAAAGCCACAATCAGAACAGATGTCATTTAGGTATAACAGTCTTAAGGCTTAAAGAGAGGTGATGGTGATGTAAATATGAATTATGATAGTTTTGTATAGTACTGTGCAAACATCTTGACCCCTCATTTCTTCATATTTTGCTTCCAGAGATCCAGATTTTCTTGTATTTTTAATATGAGGAACAGTTCTCCAGGCTTCCTGAAGGACTTTCAAATGCTCTCATTTTCAGTCCAGTCCCTGAACCTGACCTGTTTCAGAGGGCTGTTTTTTGTTTGGTAAGGCAAACGGTGACACTATAAATTGCCTTTACATTTTTTTAACCAATTGAGAGTTTACTCAGTTTCCACAAATAGAAAAGGGAAAATTAATGTAAATAAATTTCCAGTAAATATCACTCTGTATGCACAGCTTCACTGGAGGGAGTGTAAATGGATCAGAACCCTGTAGAGAGCTGAATGAGCAACACACACGCACACAAAAACACACAGTGACCTCAAACACACATGGGAAACTATGGTGTGAAATTCCGGCACTTTGAGAGACACATTCTAAGAGACAAATGCTGACTCTGCATTTCTGCACTGACAGCAGAAGAACAGCAGAAGGACAGCAGCAGACCAGCAGTAGAACAGCAGCAGAACAGCAGCAGAACAGCAGAAGAACAGCAGCAGAACAGCAGAACAGCAGCAGCAGACCAGCAGTAGAACAGCAGCAGAACAGCAGTAGAACAGCAGGAGAACAGCAGGAGAACAGCAGCAGAACAGCAGAAGAACAGCAGCAGAACAGCAGCAGCAGACCAGCAGTAGAACAGCAGGAAACAGCAGGAGAACAGCAGCAGAACAGCAGCAGAACAGCAGTAGAACAGCAGTAGAACAGCAGCAGAACAGCAGGAGAACAGCAGCAGAACAGCAGCAGAACAGCAGTAGAACAGCAGCAGAACAGCAGGAGAACAGCAGCAGAACAGCAGAAGAACAGCAGCAGAACAGCAGAAGAACACCACCAGAAGAACAGCAGGAGAACAGCAGAAGAACACCACCAGAAGAACAGCAGGAGAACAGCAGGAGAACAGCAGAAGAACAGCAGAAGAACAGCAGGAGAACAGCAGAAGAACAGCAGTAGAACATCAGGAGAACAGCAGCAGAATAGCAGTAGAACAGCAGTAGAACAACAGGAGAACAGCAGAAGAACAGCAGAAGAACAGAAGTAGAACAACAGGAGAACAGCAGCAGAACAGCAGAAGAACAGCAGCAGAACAGCAGAAGAACAGCAGTAGAACAGCAGTAGAACAGTAGGAGAACAGCAGTAGAACAGCAGGAGAACAGCAGTAGAACAGCAGTAGAACAACAGGAGAACAGCAGTAGAACAGCAGAAGGACAGCAGTAGAACAGCAGTAGAACAGCAGTAGAACAACAGGAGAACAGCAGTAGAACAGCAGAAGGACAGCAGTAGAACAGCAGTAGAACAACAGTAGAACAACAGGAGAACAGCAGTAGAACAGCAGTAGAACAGCAGTAGAACAACAGTAGAACAGCAGCAGAACAGCAGTATAACAGCAGTAGAACAGCAGTAGAACAGCAGTAGAACAGCAGTAGAACAACAGTAGAACAGCAGCAGAACAGCAGAAGAACAGCAGTAGAATAGTGGCACTTCAGTTACACAGAAAACTTCATCTTAGATTATATTTCACATGCAGTGTGTGTGTGTGTGTGTGTGTGTGTGTGTGTGTGTGTGTGTGTGTGTGTGTCTCAGGTGCCCTTCAGTGTAGAGAAGCCCAAACAAACTCCTACCAGTTCAGAGCACAGCTTTAAAGAGAGCTAACAGAACGACTGCCACACACACACACACACACACACACACACACACACACACATCGGGTTTTACAGAAAAAAATAAACATCAACCATCCGTGACGTCTTCACAGGATCAGCAAAACAAAGATAAAGTTCTTAAGTATTTGTGACATTTCAGAGTTGACTTTCACTTTATTTGTGCTTGTGCATGACTTTCTGATTTTGTACAGTGTTTCACCTCAAAACGTAGTGTGTCAATCATATAAAATTACACACACACACACACACACACATATATATATATATATATATATATATATGTGTGTGTATGTGTGTGTGTGTGTGTGTTTTAATTTTCATTTCCAACACCCCACTCCCCTCTTCCAATCTTCCTCTACTCCACACTCCACATTATTTCTCTTCTCCTCTCCTCCCTTTTCATCTTTTCTCCTCTCTTCTTTTCTCCAGGCTCTAAATTATGCATGAGACACAACTGTGTTCTGCTCAGTGAAAACTCAAGGATTTAAGAGCAGAATTCAGTATTTCCATTAAAAAAGGAATCGTAGCGGGTGATAAAACCAGCAGCAGAAAACCTGTACAAACCAGCAAATCATTAACAGATAAATAAACTAACATACAACAACAAAAAAACAACAATAATAACAATAAATAGCAACACACATATCTGTAAATCGTATATAGCACTGGGTTTCGGTCCGTTCTAGATGTGTCACTGATTGCAAAGCTGTAATGTAAAGAATTTCAGTCAGTTCTAGATATATCACAGCAGAGCCATAGTGTGAGTAGGTTTCAGCCAGTTCTAAATACATCATTGATTGTAGAGTGGTAGTATAACCAGATTTCAGTCCATTCAAGACACATCACTGACAGTAGTGTAGCCATGTTTTAGTCAGTTCTAGATGCACTGCAAGCTGTAGGTGTGCAGCGTAAGCAGGTTGCAGTCAGTTCTAGATACATTAAAGACTGTAGGGGGCATAGTGTAGCCAGGTTTAGTCAGTTCTAGATATGTCACAGACTGTATGTCTATATTGTAACTGGAGGTACATTCAGTTCTAGATACATTAAAGACTGTACAGGGCATAGCGTAGCCAGGTCAAGTCGGTTCTAGATACGTCATTGACTATAGAGCTGTCGTGTGACCAGGTTTCAGTTTGTTCTAGATACGTCACTGACGAAGAAGGAGAAAAGAAGAGATGAGAAGAGATAGACAGAGCAAAGGGATTTGAAAAGAGAGAGTGAGAAATGAAGTGATAAGAAGAGAAAAGGGGAGAAAGTGAGAGAAAAGAAGAGATAAGATGATAGAGAGAAAAGAACAGATGAGAAGAGAGACAAAAGGAGAGATAAGAAGAGAGGGAAAACGAAAAGAGAAGAGGGAGAGAAAAGGAGAAATTAGAAGACAGAGACGAAAGAGAGATGAGAAGAGAGAGAAAAGGAGAGAAGAGAAGAGAGAAGGAGAGATGAGATGAGAGAGAGAAAAGGGGAGATGAGAAGAGAGATACAAAAGGAGAGCAACAGAGAAGTGAGTTTGTACCTGAAGTTGTGCATGAAGTGTCTGAATTTGTCGGCGCGGTGTGAGAGCGGAAGGATGATGTTGATAAACGAGTGCTGCGTCTGCACTCGTTCGTCTGAGACCTTCATTAATGGGCCGAACGGCCTGAACAGAACCAGCCTGCGGAACTGCAGCGGCTGCTCTCCTCGGAACGACAGATCATACAGGGTTCCTTTATCCTTCTCCGTCCGCGCAATGCCTGCAGAGGGCAACACAGAAACACACACACAGTTCTAGTTCTAGATACACTGAAGAGCTGCATACTTCGGTTCTAGATGCATTGCAGATTGTAGAGTCATGCTGTAACCAGGTTTTAGATAGCTCTAGATACATCACTGCTTCTGGAGTCATAGTGTAAACATGTTGCAGTCAGTTCTAGATATGTCAATGGCTGTAGAGCCGTAAAGTTAACAGGTTTCAGTTAGTTCTAGATTTGTCACTGACTGTACAGTCATAGTGTAAGCAGGTTTCAGTCAGCTCTAGATAGGTCAGTGACTGTAAAGCCATAGTATAAGTATGTTTCAGTTAAGTCTAATTATGTCACTAACTGTTTAGCCATAGTGAGTTTCAGTCAGTTCCAGATTTGTCACTGACTCTACAGCTATAGTGTAAACAGGTTTTAGTCAGTTCTAGATACATCACTGACTCTAGAGTCATAGTGTAAGGAGGTTTCAGTCAGTTTACATACGTCTCTGACTATACAGCTTTAGTTTAAACAGGTTTAAGTCAGTTCTAGATATGTCACTGACTGTCACTGATATCACTGTCAATAAATATGGAAAGAGACAAAGGTGTTTAACTAGCAGTGTCAAAACAGCTGCTAAGCCAAACACTCAGATGTTCAGAGATTTAGGAACCTTAGCTACATGAAAATCAAACAAGAACATCCATCATAACAGCACAAACTATCACAATACATTTGAATAAAAGATTTAAGTCCATAAACAACCTCAATAAACGCTACATAAGTATATTGGTCCATGAACAACATCAATAAATGCTCCAATATATTAGAATAGGAGATATTAGCCCATAAATGATCTTAAATAAACATTTCTTTACACTAGAACATGAGATATCAGTCCAAAAAAGACCTCAATAAATGCTTTTTTATGCTATGAGATATTATTCTATAAACCACCTCAATAAACATTCCTACAAGCTGGAATAGGTTAGAAAAGGAGAAATTAGTTTTAAATGAAATAAATAAAATCTCCTACACACTAGACTAGGACAGAATTAGACCCTCAGAACCTCCATAAATGCTCCTAAATGCTAGATTAAGAGATATTAGTCCACTCTCCTTTACACCAAAATAGGAAATATTAGTCCATAAACCACCTCAATGAATGCCTCTATACGTTCGCATATAAGAGTATTTACAGAGGCAATGCTAATATTGGTAGCCTAGTGGTTAGGGTGTTCGCTCCGCGATCAGGAAGTCGTGGGTTCGATTCCCAAGACTGCTAAGTACGTCTGAAATACCCCTGAGCAAGATACTGCTCCCTGGGCGCTGTGTTACTGACTGCCTGCTGCTGCACTTGGTGAATGGGCTTAGAGGAAGAAGTTCACGCTGTGGTGTGTTCGCGTACGACAGAATGATCACTTTCACAATGCATACGCACTACGTACATCACGATCTCCTACTTTAGTGAATAGGACCATTCTCCTGAAGCTGATTCTCGTGTTCAGTGTGGGGTTCAGAGGAGCCGCAGGGGCATTTGAGGTTTCAGCTCAAGGCCTTCAAGCAGCTGCTGGACGTTCACGCTGAAGTAGATTAATTACACACTTAAATCCATCAACACCGGTCTCATTTTCTCACACAGATTCAGCCGGTCTGCACTGAACACGCTCAAATGTTCTATTGTTTAGATCGGAAATCAAAGTGGCTCCTCTAATATTCCTCTCATAGACTCAACAAACGAAACTCGGTTCACACGAGAGTTTCACACGAAACCTTCATTCCTCTTCTGCCACTTCATCCTCTGTGCTGAAAACATTCTACACACAGTGTGTGACATTAACTCCTTCAGACGATTACTGAGGTCATTTAGGGACTAATATCTCGGATTCTAGTATATGGCCAAACCTCATCAACATTAGACCAGACCTGGATGCCTCCCTGCCTCGGAATACCGTCTGAGTAGGAAGCCTCTGTTATGTTTCAGGCACAGCCTGTGATTCAAACCTCAGGTTTCTTTTAAAGAAGCAGGGTGTTACCATAGAAACGGAAAGTTTATCTTATGATTCAGAGCATTTTACATTTTCCACTGCTCTGTATCAGTGCATAAATGTGTTGTTCCAGTTTTAGGATGTGTTGCTGATGCAAGAGTTGTACTCACAGACAAACAAAACAGAGACTGCAATCTAGACTGAATACTAATAAATCAGAAATATGCCTACATACAGTATGACAGAAATGAAGATATTCGACAACATGATACTAGCAATAACCTAATAAATTACCCTAACAGATTACCTTGTGTTTATGGGGATACACAAAAGGTACATTCTGAAAAAAGTTTCAGCAAGAATGAAAGGAAAGGTGTACAAGACAGTAGTGAGACCAGCGATGTTGTATGGTCTGGAGACAGTGC
>JBBIGA010011420.1:0-15152 GCA_037576975.1 Alestes dentex | reverse complement strand
GATAGGACTAAATGGAGACAGATGATTCGCTGTGGCGACCCCTGAAGGGTAAAGCCGAAAGAGAAAGAAGAAGAGAAGACCCTTACATTCACATTTTCATGAAAACATTTGCGTGCTTCTGGCCAAATAATATGCTTTCTTGATTAACTAGGAGAAAATAAATATATAATTGCTATAATAATATATGTAATATTAGTTGGTTTAAAAAATAAAGCATAAAATGCAGTCTGGCCAAAAGTCACAGCACATTCTGTTCTTGTTTTGTGATACCGAATAAATAGATTTTTTTTATTTTCATACAGTGTGTTTAATGTAAGGAATTGTCATATTCAAGCGAAAACAGGTAAAAATGCACTCGCATGAGGTATTCTTGAGTCTTTATTTTTAGGAGTCTTGGCAGGAAATGCAAACAAAGAAGAAACTGATTACAGCGTAGCTTCAAGGAAACAGCAAAAAAAAATTGCCCAAGAACAAAGTGCTGCATGTAGGGCTGCTTCAGCTAAACAGTACAACAGAAACAATTCCAGAAGATTTGTTTAAGCTCCTTTAAGGAGGAAGCTCAGGAAATGCCAGGTTCAGCCGCTTAGGTCTACCTGGTTATTGTCTCAACGTAGAAGAGGGACTGCCAAAAACAAACAAGCCAGTAAGCATGATGGAAAATGCATGCTTGGATTCTGGTACAGGCTGGGTATTTGTAGAGAGAAAGAAACAGGTGTAAACCATCAGGTGTGTGGGAGAAAACAAACACAAGACTGTCAATAGGTGGAGAGGGAAGTGCCAGGCTTATCTCTGTGTGGGGGCCATGGCACAGGAGACATGGCCATGGCAGGGATATGTTAGCTTATTTTCACTTCGAAAATTAACAAAACATGTCATTTGACCCTGCCTTCAGGCCATTGACACCGGCATAGGCTCCGGGTCCCTGAGACCCTAGTAAGGATTAAGCCGTTATAGAAAATGAATGATTGAAGGTAATTTGACTGGGGTTGATTGAATGTAATTTGACTGGGTGTTTCTTTGTGTGTGCTGCATAAATTGCACATTTATACCAGTTTTGTACATTACACAGAATGCGTCTGACTTGCGTGAAACCTAGTTCCAAAGGCTGAAAGTGTTTTATTATGTATTGAGGACACCTTGACCACTTCTCATTATCAGTCATTATTATGGTCAATTACATAACAAAATCCCTTTCTGAGCATAATGTTGAAATTATCCGGACTGAAAGAGCACTTCCTTCCAACAGTTCTACAGCTTCAACTATTTGCACATGATTATATGACCATAAAAACAAATTTTGCAGATTTAAAGTAATGTTTTATGTAGGCGAATGGACATGCATTGGTTTTTTGTGATTTGAATCTTACATGTGCTTATATGATTTCAAGCTGACTTTAGAGAACACTAAAAAAAGACAGAAGCACTTTGTGAGATAATACACTGCAAATATAGTGACTGAGAACAAAACCTAGGATCCCGATATGTTCAATTTTAACCAATGACAGTAAAGACAGAAATTAATTGGGTAGAGTCTTTATCGGTTATGTAATACAGTGTGAGAAAGTAAGAGAACAAGGGTGTGTTTTGAGAGATACATATTTGTACAATATGTGTGTGTCAATTTGTGTGTGTGAGAATAATGTAGCCTTTTATAGTTTGCTTATGTTTGTTTTTTTTCAAATGTGCTCTGGGAGAGGCAGGCCGATGTGGCAAGTGATGGTACAGAATGTGGTTATTGTGGGAAAAAAAACAGGGAGAGAAGGAGAGACAGAAAGCACGTGATTACGTGGAGTGTGCTTGGGGCCGCACGCATTGTTCACATGTTCTTATTCACTGTGAAATGTAGTGCTATAGCCTATCAGATATTTCTGAGATCATCTGGAGATAAACCCTGATGTTGACTTCTTGCAGTCTAAAGCGCACATATCAGTTCATGCTGTAACTGCTTGTGTATATTCACATATTTGTAGAATTTGACCCCTGAAATTGAGTTTTAATAACACAGGCCAGAAATGCAGGACTCTGCAATGTGACTGGGTTCACTGCATGGCTTTTTGAACTCTTAACATTACCTACTACAGTGGTTCTCTTTTACACTCCCATAACGCCTTACACATATTAAATATACAGAGTTTTCTAATTTCTTAATTAGTTCACGAGCCACAGTCCAAATTGGAGTCCAAATCATGCTTCTTTAGTTAAGCACTGAAACTATGAGGTTAACTAGAGTTTAATAGTCACCCAAAATCACCAAAATATTTTCTCAAACTGATTTTTATGGCTTAAAGTCATATTGATGAGTACGTGCAGGCTATTTATGGAAAAGATTTGGGCGACTATTGACTTTATGTGTTTGTTAGCACTGTTAGCCTAATAGCTCCAGTCCCAAACTAAAACAGCAAAATCTGGGTAACTAACATGTCTGACTGAATACATCTAGAAAATGTATACATGTGTGTACATTTGATTTTCACTAAACTATTTCTTTAAACCTCCTGCTGTGTACACCCTCTTACTTTGCACAGTGGCAAAATTGTAAATGCAGTCTGCCATGTTTATTAGGCAATATGATTAACTATACTGTCTTTGAGCAAGCACTGCAGTTATCTATAAAGCCAAACAAAAGTGCGTAGCAAAGCTGATGCCTATATTTTGTGCATATTCTTCTCTTTCTTTCAGAATGCCAGGTTCGAGTATGTCAGTTAGAGACAGTTCAGCTGTCGGCCGTTTCCCTGGTGTCACTGCAAACATCGGGCAGGCGGTCCCAGAGAAGGAGGTGGTCGCTACAGAAATGCAGCAGGAGGGATGTTGCCGTTGCTGGTTCTGGAAGATTTGCACTTGTTGCTGTCAACAACAGAGCAGCTCGTATGATGTCACCACCGAAGTGGTCAATGAGAAACCAACAAACAATGAGCCCTCCCAACCTCACACAGAGGACAAGGAGCTACAGGGTGAACATCTAAAAATTTGCTTTTACTCATAGCCTCATTGTTAGAATTGTTATGTGTCACACTACATGTTAGAATTGTTATGTGTCACACAATTCTTTATGCTGAAAAAATGTTAAGCCTCCAGAAACACACTTTAGACATTTGTTCTTGTTTTTGTGATACATCCTTCACGAAATCACATGAGCATGTCAAATGGACACATTAAGGAAAAGAAAATTAAACCCAGGATGGTCTCCTGGAATAGTCACAGTATTTAGGAACGACAAGTTTGATGAATAATCTCAAATATTGAGGTTTGTAACTTATCCAAGTAGCCAGTTAATAGTTGAAGGGTGGTACTAAAATCAGGAACTCAACCGCGTTAGAGCCTCAGACCTGTTTGCTGGGGTTTCTGCTGCCCGTGGCATTTTGGTCTTTGCATTCAGGTCTCTCCATAACCTCTTTAGTTCACCACTCTACTGTCTGTTGCTATTCAAAATATTTTAGTCTTTGTTTGAAAAAACAAAAAATAAGAAGCCTGTAAAATGCTACTAAGCCAACCTTAACTGTGCCACATAGCACCTGTGACATGTAAAGTAGTGACAGGCATTTTTTTTTCAAATGTCCACATTCCTATAATATCTTATAGTATTCTAACAAGACAAAATGATACTTTGTCATGACTTTACACAGACATGCATCTAGCATTCATAAACCTATGTAAGTGTTTTGAGGTATCAATGGACCTATAGAATGAAAATCACTCAAATTAAAGTTGTTTCCATAACTTTTTCCATAAATATTTCCTTAAATATCACTTTCCTTTTGACTTAATCAGTATAATACACATAACACAGGTTTAATGCCATTTTTTCATTCCAAACTTCTCATGCCTTCCCAAATGTAAATGAATGCTTGGATGAGTTTAGTGTACAGTAAACCCCCCCTGCGGGGGTTACGCTCCTAGAGCACCCGCGTATAGTGAAAAACTGCGTTGTTGTGATGTGGTATAAAGAATGCCTAAAAATGCCTATTTTTGTAGCGTAAACCCTAAATATGCCCCCGAATATGCTCCCAAAACACTTTAATTTTAGACTCAGCTTAATACATTATCCTGAAAGAAAATGTAAAGGTAAACCTGTATTTGTACTGTACAGTTTACACTGAACTCCCACAGTGCTAGAATGTACAATACCGATGTTACCCCTGTATAGACTGTACTGTAATACATGCAAGGGCATTTTCTTTGGTATGCACTGTCATTTTCTTTGGTATAAGCAGGGTAAATACAGTAATAAATTAATTTAATATACAGTAATAAAAATACAAACAAAAAACATGAGAACACTCGAGACGCTCCATGGGGGAATTTTGGACTGCAGCTGCGTCAAAGGGAAGCAAGGAATAATAGCAGCAAGGAGAAGCAAGGAGCAAGGAGAACAGTGAGGGATGCATCAAAGGGCAGCAGCCAATCAGCAGCAAGGAGAAATAAATAGCACTCTCAGATTGGCTACTTTCAAACCTCCCGCCTCTTGAGTACAGTGGTATTTCACCAGCCCAAGACGCATTTTCTTTGTGTACCAAAAAATGTATAGTTATTTTTTATATGGAAATGCAGCTGAATTTACGTTAATATTTATGTTACAGAATTAATAAATGATATTTTTCTTAATAATTTAGCACTTAAATGTATGAAAATGTATATATTGGCATGAAAAAAGCTGTGACGTCCGGGCCTCACCGCCACGCCCCCTCGTCCTCGAGGAAATCTGCAGTTTCCGCGTTAGTTCAGTGAACAATTATTAGTTCAGTTTAATGTATTTGAAAAGCAGTCCACAAATACATATTGAACAAACACACAACAACCTTTCTCTTTCAGAGGTGGCTTTGGTTGTGCATTCAGTGGACCTCCTCAGCTCAAAAACGGGTCAGAACCGCAAGGAGCACCACACTGACCAGTACCATGGAAATGAGCTTATCATCCGTCGAGGCCAGACCTTTCAAATGGAGCTTGACCTTTCACGACCTTTCAACATCAACACAGATAAACTACACCTTGAGCTGAAGACAGGTCAGTGTGAGGTGCATATTTTGTGACCTTACCTATTTGTTCACGCTGGAGGCTTTATAAGAAATACCCATGTTGGAGCTCCACCATGCTTAATTAATGAATGAGCTACAGTTAGTAGATCATCTGTTGCTTCAAAGTTTGTGTTACACATTTTCTAGCTCTTCGTCAATGGTCAGTTTCTGACCACACAGCTGTGCCTGATACACCTAGAGCAGTGACACACACTACCATGTCAGTGTCACTGATGTGCTGAGAATGGCCCTAAACGTTTAAAAGTGGACCTCTGAACGTGGTCAGTGAGTGGAAATAAGAATGCATGGGTTTGTAATTGAGTAAGTACTGAGTGAAAATACAAGGCAGATGTTTCTAAGTGGCGACTGATCAGAAGTGGCAAGCGAGGCACAAAGTAGGTGTAAATATGGGCTTACAGTAAGTTCAGTCATCAGAAAACATGAAACAGTATGACTATTAACAATGTTTCTTTTTTGAAGATGTTAAAGAAATACACACCCACATCCACACACACACAGACCTCACATAGATGTAACCCTCTTTAACTTGGCATAAGAATGAAGTTACCCCATTAACCAATTAATCTGAATAATTTGCACCCGAAATCAGAACTAGGTTCGGCTCCAGGAGTGAATTGGCTATGACCACAGATTGAATAGAAAAAGTGCATTAACAATGTTTATTAAACATCCCACATGAATTTATGAAACACAAATAAAATAATATGGAAAAAAATGTTTCCCCAATAGCCAGTCGATATGAAAAAAGTCAGTCAAGTCAATAACCCAGTGTCAGTTTCAGTTCAGCTTCTCTTGTGTGTGTGTGTCGACTCAAAAAAAAGGTTTGTACGTAGTTTGTAATGTTGAATAAAAGGCTTTTTTATGTGTAGCACTACCCAGGAGTGTAAAAATACTGTTGGAGAGGGTGCTTGTCTTTATCCAAAAAGAATCTGCCCAGTCCACCGGCTAGGGTAGGTTGATGGGCATCGGCTGCAGTCGTATTCCCAAACATCCGGAATCGCTGGCTCGCCATGTAGTTTTTCTCTCTCTCTCTATCTCTGTCTCTGTGTGTATGTGTCTCTTTCTCAGTGGTAAGAAATGCACAAAAAAAAAAGTCTGCACACAGCAGCATAAAACATCTCATTTGTGCTGTACAGGGCTTCATCACTAAGACATTCAAGGGTTAATTACTAAACCACAGATCTTAGTTCCTATGCAATGTAGTACCAGTTCAAGAAAGTGACTAAGAAAACTATCAATAATACAAGTGAGCAGTGCAAAGTGCAGAGAACATCTCTCTCAGATAGGGTTGCCAACTTTCTCAAGTGTGAGACACTTTCTTGCGGGGGGTGGGGGGGGGTTGACCGAGGGTCAGTCGTGTTTCCGGTGGTGATATGCACATCTCGGGTTCACACTCGTTGTCCTGGGGGTGTTGATATGTTTTATGCGCATCTCGGCCGCATCTTGGGGCAACGAGTGTTTAGGCAGCTCAAAATCCCGGACGATTCTAAAATTCCGCCCGGACGCAAGTCTCAAAATGAAGACATGTCCGGGAAAAAGAGGACGCCTGGTCACCCTGCATACCACTATTTTTTGTAGCTACACAGTCATTTTTTCTACACCGGCATAATTATAATTTTGTCACCGCTCACCACTAGTGGCCAGCGCACACATACACGCACACCAACAACCGCGTCTCATAGCAACGTCTGCATGAGTTTTGCCCCTTACACTAGTCTATTATTGGCCAACGAGGCTGTGATTGGAATACGGGACTGGAGCTACCGCAACGGGACAAATCAAAATCACTCATATTTCGGGATGTCCCGGACAATACGGGACGGATGGCAACCCTACTCTCAGAGAACATCTGAACAGTTACTAAGCACACACTCCAGCATACCACGTCAAAACATTCACAAAACCTTTATAGTGGCTTTAAGCCTGAAAACATTAGCCCATTAGAGTTACACCCTTTTGCTCATTTAACAAGAGCACGTGTCCAGCATAGAAAATGGCATAATATTCATAATATTTCAGTCATCTCCGAATGATTTTTATTTTATCCAAGGACTTAACAGAAACAACAAAACAGCTTATCTCAAACTTTTTAACCATGTGACGGTCATAATGTAATGGCTGAATTACCAAGCATTTTTTCCTTCCTTTTCAAAAAAAAGAAGGCATATTCAGTTGGTGGTTTACCAAAACAAAATCCTCTGACCCATATCTCATACTAATAATATGGATAAAACGAACTCCTTCTCTAAACTCCTGACGGTTCTCTCCCACAGGGAAAAAGACGCTTTTGTTCTCTAGCTCAACAGGCCGTGCCACATACATGCTGCAACACCATCTAGGGGAATGAAGAATATATTCCCCCCTTTTTTTAGCAGCACTTTTCTTTTGACCCCGTGCATTTTAGTACGACCTCTGAACCTGCATGCATCTCTGCATCTCTGCAAAGTATGGTAGGGTATGGTTTGCACCGCATTTTCTACCCGTACTTCATCAGTAGGTGAATCATCTTTCAATCTGTTTTCAAAGGAGTCAAGAAGTTCATCCTCATGATGCCTTTGTTGCCAATACCTCAGCCTCGGGTCGCCCCAAACATTAGCTGGTTGGGAGAAAATCCTGTGGTCTAATTTTTAGTGGAATTATAGACGTGCACCAAAGGCTGCACATAATCACGCCACCTGACTTAGTTTTCTTCTTCAAGAATCCCTTGCATCTCTAAAAGCACACAGTTAAACTGTTCCACTGGATTGCCACACGGATGGTACGGAGTGGTCGTTGTTTTCCTAATACCCAACAGTAGGCAAAGATCTTTAATTACCACGGATTCAAAGTTGTGACCTTGGTCGCTAGACGCTCAAGCATGCCATAGTGGACAAAAAAGTTGTCCCATAGTGCCTTGGCTACTGTCTTGGCCTTCTGGTCAGTGGTCGGCACTGCATCGGCATATTTAGTAAAATGGTCAGTGATGACCAGAATATTCTTCATCTCACAGGGATCTGGTTCCAAGGACTGATAGTCTATATAGACTAGTTCAAGTGGTCTGCTTGTATGGATGTTCACAAGATGGGACGTTCTCTCAGTTTTCGCATCTTTCGCAGGTCCTCAATTTCTGATCTACATCTATTGACATCTTTGGCCAGTAGAAGCATGCACAGACAAAATCTAGAGTCCTTCCAAATCCCATATTTTCCTGTATTGATGATGTCAATGACCCTGCTAATCATTGGGTCAGCTCTCTGTTCAGCAGCCCATTCTAGCTGTGACTTTTTGGGAAGGTTGCTGGACCCTGAAAGCAAATCAGCATGGGTGAACTCCACTGGGATAGCACTTGCATCTATGGCAAAGGATTCAACAATCACAGGTAAGTGGTTACACTCCTCCCCAACATTGGAGACTTTGTCTAACTCATGTCTTTGGCGAACAGTTTTGATTGCTTCTTTTGGAAAGGTGGCATCACTTTCCTATTGTGTAAATTTTGTCAAAAACTGCTGCACTCTATCGCCTTCAGCCCCAGCACTCAGGTCTGCCTCGTCAAGGTCATGTGGGCGCCTGGATAGGTCATCGCCCAGTTATTGCCCACTTAAGAGCAAGAAACTCCAGCTTATGAGTGGGGTATCTCCTCTTGCATTTTGACAGCCCCCTACAGGCGTAGGCAATGACTTTCATCTGTCCATCTTGTTTGTGATACAGACCATAATGATTAGCAAGACCATAAAGACATCATTGTGTAGAATATATGGCAACCTGAGGCTGGCAAAACCCAGAACTGGGGCAGTTATTGGCTTTTCAATGACAGTTTTAAACACCTGCTCACACTGAGGGATCCACTTCTCTGCAAAGGGTAACTTAAGGTCGGTGTTCGAGAAGTTTTGATTTTGCACTTCCTTTTTGTCGGAATGTAGCCGGCAGTCAGATCAATGAGAGGCTTTGCAATTTTCAAAAAATCCTTGATGAATCTTCTATAAAACCCAGTGAACCCAAGAAATGACTTGAGCTCCTTGATATTGTTTGGCCTGGGCCAAGTTGTGAGTGCTGAGATCTTATCAGGGTTAGTCTCTACTCCATTCTCCAAGACAACATGTCCCAAGTACTTTACTGACTTCCTGAAAAAATTACATTTCTCAGGTGATAATTTGAGACCGAACTCTTTCAGTTGATTCAAGACCCGCATAAGCCTCTCCTAGTGCTGCTCAAGGGTTTTGGAGAGCACAATAAGATCATCAAGAAAACAGAACTTCCTTTAGGTTTAAGGAGCTCATGCACTTCTCCAAAACCCAAATAACCCTTTGGAATGTGCTTGGAGCATTGGTTATCCCTTGCGGCATCCAATTGAATTCCCAAAAACCCATAGGAGTGATGAATGCTGTTTTGGGTTTGTCCTCTTCCTCCATTTCTAGCTGATAGAAGCCTGATTTCACGTCCATTACAGAGAGCCACCTGGATCCTTTCAAGGCTGCAAAAGTTTCCTCAATATTCGGCATGATTGATAGTGACACCAAGATTCTTTACAGTTAATTCTGGAGAGGCTGAGGAACCAACGAGATCAAGCATTAGACATTGTTTCTAGCAGCTTTCGGACCTAGAAGAAGGACTTCAGTTTTATCTGCGTCAAGTAAGAGGAAGTTATGTGACATCCAGTCTTGTATATCTTTAATGCAGTCCCCAATCTATTTAATCTAGGTGTATCATCGGGATTTGCAGAGATATAAAGCTGTATATCGTCTGCATAGCAGTGGAAGCTAATCCCATGTTTCCGAATGATCATCCCTAAGGGCAACATGTACAAAGTAAATAAAAGAGGTCCTAAAACAGAATCTTGTGGGACACCATATTTAACTTTGGTGGATACTGAGGATTCCCCGTTAACTCTTACAAACTGATAGCGGTCGGTCAGGTATGATCTAAACACCTCATGAATATAAATCTCAGATAAATCTCTTAACTTTGTTGGGGCTGGTATCCAATTTTCCGTCTTCCCAAGTCATACTAACACACCCCCAACCTCCCACCAAAATTTTGGCTGGGTTTTATGTTCACCTAGATAGCAGCAATGATACAGTAACTGCAGTAACTGATACACTGTATATATATGTGCAAAGAGCTGAAATGCAAAGAGTTATACATTATAAGATTAAAGAAACAAGCAGGAATGAAGGTTTTTAAGGGACACTCTGTCATAAATCTGGTCTCAAATACCTGCCTCTTCTTAGTCAAAGAGTATGAATCAGTCCCAGACTATGCTGCTGAACTGGTTTTGTGTAACATGTGCAAACATCAGTAAATTGTGCAAGGCTTTAACCATTACATAGCAAAAAAAAACCTAACATTGATTCCTTCCCATAAGCCATTTTCTATTTATCTGATCAACAGTTTATTATCACAGTGTAGCAGCTCACACCTGGCATGGCTACATCAGCTTCAGAACAACTGATGAACCTTTAGCATGTGAAGGAAGGAGGGAAGTGGTGCAACATTCTTAAAACTACATTTTACATTACTAAATGTAGTTTTATTACATTACAAAAATCCAACTCCTCATAAAGTAACAGGAATATAACACTGAGTAACAATGCTGTCATAACAAAACCTTGTATCTCTGAAACTGTGTATCATATAAAAAAGCTTTTGAATATTTCAATGCCTGCTCATGTAAGATTAAAATATATTTATAATTTTGCACTGTAGACTTTGTAGGGTATCTAAGTTTTGTTTTGCCGTCTTGCCTACAGTAACAAGGACACACAGTGTTATCTATGTGAAGCACCACTCTTATGAGGCTATTTTCCTGCAAAATATAAGCAAGCAAATTACAAGCCGGTTCCAAGAGGTGCTTTACATCAAAAAATCAAGGTGCCATTTGAATTTCAAGTTTTTAAAAAACTCTATATAGGACTAATTCTCTTTATCTACTTTTAATACATATGAAAATCTGATGATGTTTTAGGTTACATTTTGTAGGTGGGGAGGGTGTATGTCGGGGTTTTGGGACATTTTTGGTTACCACAGCGTACAGTGAGGGTATTCGGTTTTCCCAGTGGCAAAATTACTCCAGACCTTGAATCTTTTTTGACTACAAAATTTCATCATGAAATCTGCACATACTATAAAGGACAGGTGATATTTGCCATCTGTAAAAGAGCAAATAAAATTTTGTTGAAAACTGTAGATAGATTTTTATATGTTATATAGGCTTACTGTAACATAACCAGGACAGCAAAACCACAAAAAAGTATTCTTGGTTCATGGGACTAAATGAACATTATACTGTCTGATATGATACACAGTTCAAGGGGTAACCTAAGAATAGATTTCCTGTGTGCAAATGTTCAGGAGAGGCAGAGAGGAAGGGTGTTGGCACTATTTCACCGTATCACTTGTTCTGTTGCTACACAGAGTTACACTTAACAAGTAAATGAATCAGATGACTGCATCTCATTGCTCTCGGCAAAAGTTATTAAAGTTGAAACTGTTTAGCATATAATCTCACATATCTTTCATAAAATTAATCCACAAATGGATGTGAATCAGAAAGCACTTAAAACCTGTTTTTCATAGTATGTCTACTTGATACCTCTATTCTAATAGTAAAATATCTCCTCTTCTACTTAACAAACATAAATGTGGTAGCAATGAAATCTAATGATCTGGTACTAGAATTTGTACTTTCAACAGAAATTCTCCAAAGAGTTCCAAAGAGATATGAGTGAGAAATGATTAAACAAAAATTAAATGTAGGAAGAGCATAGGGCATTATTTCCAATTTTACACAATGCACAATGGAGGGCATTGTGTAAAATCAGGATATAAGTCATTTAGATATATTGAACTTGGACTCACCTTGTATCTTTCTAAGAGATAAAGAAAAAGTAAAAGAATAGTTGAAAATTTGCCATGTAAAAATTATGTTCATTGTGCTGCATAAAACTACATAATCATTCTTAGCATACCTCAAGAGAAGAAATAAGAAGCAAATAAAATGTACAATATTTGTCATTTTAAAGAAAATTCAGCATGTTGAATCATATAACTTTGGTGTAAGAAATTGGTATGAACTGGTCCTTTACAGGATCACTGCCGCTGGTGTCAAAAGGCACACATGTCATCATCCCTCTTGTGGAGGAGCTGCAGGACCTGTGCTGGGAGACCAAGATTGTAGAACAGAACTGCAATCAGATCAAGCTATCTGTCAACTCACCCTCAAACGCTGTCATCGGCCAGTACGAACTCGCCATCAGCACTCGCTGTCGAGAAAGCGAGTCCGCAGCCACTCATGACCCCAAAAAACACATCTACTTGCTCTTTAACCCCTGGTGTGAAGGTAAGTTATAATATGTCAAGTTGTTACCCAGAAAGATATTGTTGTGTTATTTATCTCTTTAAACTGCAAGGGACTGTATGCATATGCATTTCAACTCTTTTTGAACTATTTAATATAATATATAAAACATACTATTGTTAATATTGTTAACAAACCACATATTGTTAATAGCAGTTACATAATTAATTATGACAGTTAATAAACAGTAAGTCTAAAGATTATTAGCTGAACAATCAGGCTGCAGTTACAATCAGGCTTCAGTTTAAGTGGTTAGCTGGTAATCAACTGTATGTTACACATATGACATTGAACAATTGGTATCCCTGCCACCCCCCTCTGTAGACCTATTATAATTATAATTACAATTATAAATATAATTCTAGTTATTATTAAAGCATTTTAGGTTTCCTTTTATTGAAAAGTTTAAAAAGCCAAAGGTGATTCAAGGGACCTCTAGAACAGTCTTCACTTTATGGCTACTTTGATAAGGGGGTAAATAATATGTTGAAAGAATTGGTCACAACAAATTTAGGCAATGGTCCCTTTACCCCAAGTCTATTTGATTGGCTAAAATATATTTGGTGTCTGAGGTTTCTATTACTGGTTTTGCATTGGAGCGAAGCTGCAAAAAAAGCTACCAAGTAGTAGAGGTCAGTATCTCAAAGCCTGAAAGCTGAAGAGGCCTTGTTAGCACTGGTATAAGAAGGGACCTCTTCAGTGCTGTGTCATGCACAGTCAAGTCACATCACATTATATTCCTCAGCTGTGTTTAAAGGATCACACAAATGGGGTAGTCTTTAGTGATGGTCATAAAATCACTCTGCGATCAGAAAGTTGTGGGTTTGAATCCCAAGACTGCTAGTGGCACCTCTGAAGTACCCTTGAGCAAGGTACCATCCCCACACACTGCTCCCAGGGTGCTGTGCTCCTGGCTGGCTGCTGCTTCGCTTGGGTGAATGGGTGAAAAGCAGAGGAAGAATTTCATGCTCTTCGTGCTGTGGTGTGTAGTCCCATTTGAGCCCATTAAGCACAGTGAAAATATTTTTTGTACATACCTGGATTTACTTCAGAATTCCTGCTAAATGTTTTCTAGAATGAACTTTTGTGACGGTTGGAGGCCGCTAAAGGCCGTCCTTTTCATTGTTTAAGTTTTGGAACTCTTATTGTGACATGCCTGGGCACACCGGTCTTGAGTTTCTTTGTTATGTGTTTCAGCTGACTGGTGTTTTCAGTTAAAGTGATGTTTGAGTTTAATTGCTTTGTGGAGTTGTGTGTTTTGTATTTAGTTCGTTTTGTGTTGGACCTGAGTGTCGGTCCACAGTCCAGCGTGTTGGCTGGTTTGGTTTGTGCTCCGTTCTCCTTTGTTCCAGTTTTGTAGTTTTTGGTTCCGGAGGTTGTTGTGGACCCCCTCGTCTTCAGTCCGACTGTGGAAGAGCTCCCGCTTACGCTGTTAGGCGGGAGTTCTGCGGTTCGGAGGCAAAGGAGGTGAGGTGGGTCATGACGCCCGCATCTCCAGCCCGCTGACTGTCTACCCCAAGCTCATGCCCGACTCGGCCTGTGAGGTGAGCACCAGACAGGACCAGCAAGCCTCATTTGTGGCCACCCTGGGTCCCAGGACCCTTTGCACGCTGGCACTTGAGGCATTGCCCCCGCTACCTACGCAGCCTAGCCAGCTGCCTACAGAAGCTATGCAGTCTAGCCAGCCTGTAGCAGTGGACAAGCTAAAGCTCCAGCAGCGCCTTGCGGAACAACAGCGCCAGATGGATCAGCTCGCAGGAGTGATTGTGGACTTGGTCCGCTCCCTCAGACAGCGGCCTAGCCAGCCACTAATGCAAGCTACTGTGGGCCCAAAGACCCTGCACACGTTTGGTGCCACCCCTGTTGCCTATGCAGCCTAGCCAGCCACCAAGTCAAGTAGCCACAGCCGCGGTCCCAGTGCGAGAAGCCGCTGCCGCGGCCCCTAGTCAAGTAGCCACAGCCCCAGCCCCAGTTCGAGAAGCTGGTTCCAGTAGCGGCGCAGAGGCTATACCCAGTAGTAGCAGCGTGGAGGCTTCAGCCAGTAGCAGCGACAAAGAGGCTACAGCCCGTAGCAGCACCAAAGAGGTTACAGCCTGTCGCAGCGCAGAGGCGACAGCCAGTAGCAGCGCCACGGAAGCTACCGCCAGTAGCAGCGCCACGGAGGCTACACCCAGTAGCAGCGCCACGGAAGCTACAGCCCGTAGCAGCGCAGAGGCTACAGTAGGGTTGCAGCTATCGAATATTTTTGGAATCGATTATTCTGTCGATTTTTTCATCGATTAATTGAGTAATCTGATAAATCATACTTTTGTGTTTCTAAACAACTATATCAATAGTGTGTTATGCAACATGAAAGGCCTCTTAAAATGAGCAAGCAATTGGCTGGTATTCCTCACAAAAAAGGTTTTTATTAGAACACTTTCATTAGATCAAACCTTAAAACCTTTGACTTATTGGCTCCAGAACTAAGCCTATTTAATGAACCTTTCTGTGAAACATGATGTACATGAAAAAAACTATGAAATACAACATAGGTTAGCCTATTTGTTTTATCTTAATGAAAAAAGGAAAAAGGGGTGTACCCCCTGCAATAGCCCATCTGCAAGTAAAGAATGAATAACAAAAAGTATAAAGGTACTGTCAGGGGGTATAGAAAGGAGAGGGAAGGGGAGGACGCACACAGCAGTGATATTTACAGGTTTAATTGATAACAAATACAGAATCAAACAGAAAACAAAACACAAACCCCGGCTCTAACAAAAGAACACAGAACAAGATATAAACAC
>JBBIGA010011400.1:0-15155 GCA_037576975.1 Alestes dentex | reverse complement strand
ATATATGCAATGTGTAATTAGTGCCTTTTGATTCGGACACAGTAATTTATATTTATATCCCCTTGTCTGGGAACGACTAAAGCACAAGACGTGGTCTCACGTTTTTTGGCTCGACAGAACACATCTCCCAAGTTACTCGAGAAACAGTAGAAACCTGTGAGAAATATCTGGATCTCAGGTACACACTCACAACTAAAGACAAGTGCAACCCTTAATAACACAAATTTAAAATCAAACCACGATCGTTTCTACCTACTATATCCCAATTGGTAGGTGTAAAGTTTCATCGCAAAGAAATATATTTCGCTGGAAATGCAACATCCCAAGAAGCTCCTTTTTTCAGTTACAATGATGTAAACACATGCGTCACCCACCTAAAACAGGAACGAGGTATCCGGGTATTTCCACTATCGCTTTTTCCACCTTGCTAACGTTAGCAAGTTAGCCCAATGCGACAGTCTGTTTCTGGCGATACTTACGAATCACCGCTAACTCACTCTTTTCTTACTCACTTTGGTTAACCATAATCATCAGAAACCAAGCTTTATAACAAAAATGCAGTCGTATAGGCGATGAACATTATTCGCTGGTGAATTCCTTTTCGCAGCATATAAATACGTTATGGCGCCCAGAGAGAATAAAGGCGCTAGAATGGGTGGAAACATCCGGAGCTGACACGGACTTGTGGGAAATGTAGTTTTGCATTAGGAAAACACAAAGGGTGGAGTGACGCCCCTCAAGCTATCCCTTAAAACTACACTTCCCAACTACCCGATGTTGTTCCTCTAGGCTGGACTAACGCCGTTTTTTCTGAGAGCATGTTACCCAATAACATTGTAAGGGCGGCTACTTTTATACATATTAACCAATGAGTCACCGTAATGGGTATAGGGGTGTGTTTGTATACCTGTCAATCAAGCACAGAAGGGTAATGCGATCGCCACAGAGAGAAAGAGCTCGACTGGTTCGGATTCGCTTCACGGTACGGATGTCGGGTTTTCGGGCAACCTTTGGACGTTAATTGCCGATGATTGGTTTCCAATGGATTAATACAAATCTGTACCACACCAGAACCAAGAGATCTGCGTCTAACTGTTACCGTCAGGTAAGGTGGCAGACACGTATTTTAGTATATCATTTGACAGGAAAAAATCACAGGTTACCCTCCTCGACCACTCGTCTTACATTAAACTGTCACTTTTCAAAAATGTTCATGGCTAAAGCTAGGTGCAACGTAGCTTTAGCCATGCGCTGATTAAATTTTCTGCCAAGCTCTCCTAATGCTTACACGTAGGCTGGGCGACCAGAGGGCTTGCTAACCTTGCTTGTACCGCGAAGCAGAGGCGAAATGGGCTTGTCAGGTAAATAGCATCGAAATATTGAACTGCTCTATGTCCCTTTGCCAGTACATTATATGTATATTGACAACTGGATATTGAGACTTTCACATAGACACATAGATATCAGCTACATAAGTTGTGCTGGAATTCGTAGATGTATTTGAACCCTTAATGCTGCTGCTCGACATCAAATAACTGAGAAAAACGCTGCTTAGCGTTACGTAAGGCTTTGTGCAGTACAATGCGATTTAAAAGTTCTTTTAGGACAAAAGCATTAACAATGTTAAATTCTATAGTTTGACTGATCGATACAACGCCATTTACTGCTAGGCAGACCGTGGTTTAGTAAAGGTTATAATTTTGCTGGTGCCTTAGTGAGCATTTATCTGTTGATACTTTGATTTCACGAATCCTACATTGTTACTATTTCGAGTTTGAGAACTTCCGTGTTGCCTTGTTTTCTGGTAATTCCATGTTTACTTCTGCTCCTCTGCTTTGTTTTTTTTTGAACGCCTGTCTTGCAGGTCGAGCAGAAATGGCTGGCGAGGTGGGCTGTAGTGTTTTTGGAAAGCTTTTCACATCTATTGTCGATAGCTGTCAGCGCACGGTAGTTCAGCAGGAGCCTATTGTCACTCTTGATTTGCGGGGTTGTTTTTAGTCTCTGACAGTGCTGGTTCTGAGACTACACCAGACTAAAGAAGAATGAGAACGAGTTATTGTCTCAGCATGACATTGTTTCCCTACTGGAAAGCGACGCTGCCTATTTCAAAGTGTATTTTTCGGTTAAGTGTCATGTCATATCTACTCTATTTTGGAAGAATATCGTGGCATGAGTATATGAATAGACATCTTTTAATCAGTTTTATTTCTGTTTGGGTTGACCTTGCTCCGAGAGGCTTTAGCATATTCACTGTGCGAGTCTGTGATACAGAACCGTCAGCATTCTGCAGCCCAGCTTTTCGCCTCCATTTAGACACCGAGAACGGCGTTCTTTCAGTTATTTGTGGATTAATCGAAACAATCGGGTTGTTTATCTTTCATGTTAGCTAGCGTTTGTCATTCCTGCAGCTTTAATCGAAATCACTATGCTCTGACTTTCTGTCTGAGCTAATATGTATGGACTGGGCTTCGGAAAACTCGGGGTTGTGCTGAAAACGAGGAGATCAAACATGGCTAACAATAATAGAGGACGGAAAATACCAGTTTCGGGACATTGCTGCGTCTACATTGACACATTTGTAATTGCTGACGGGCACAGTGATTCTTCGACTTCAGTGATGCGATTATTTCATCTTTCGCCCGTTGGGCTGCCTAACTGTCTGCCGTGTGGCAAAGAAATGGCGTCATCATCTGCCGTAGCGCAGCAGACATTACGCTAACTTACTCCAGTACGGGAGTTTTCTCTCGGCGAGGAAAATGTTCCATTGCTCTGAAGAGTGTCCCATAAGGCTTTTAGGGTCACATGTTTTGACCGAAAACACGACGTAAACACCGACTTTTTACCTGTCTGTTTCTGAGTCGGCTATACAAGGTGACCGCTTGCTGTTGGGAAAAATCTTGTGCTCGAAATCATTCTGGCAGGTTGCGGTCTTGCTGATCGCCCATCAGTATGCCCGAAACGTTCAGGCCTGAATTGCTCGGTTCGAACTGTCACCTTGTGCAAGTAGTGTTGGTGTAGGTGGGCCATGGTTTTGAAACCGACTTCAGTTTACAGCATAGAAACAACACACGTCGACCTTAACCTTGATTTAAACATAAGCGGCACTAGTACAGAATAGCCTACTGCTAACTTTATCTAAATCTGAAGCAGGTATAACTGTTGAAAAATAGGTTACACAGGTTTCACGGTGTGCCTCAACGCAAAACACATGACTTGAAGTGCCACCGTGAGCAGGAGTCCGTGATTACACCAGGCTCACTTCAGGCATGCTTTGCTTTATTTACGTCCATTTACCGTTCCATGTGAATGAAGTGGACCGCATATCTCCTGTTCTGTTCGGCCTGTGTATTTTCTGAATTCACAGGACCCATATGCCTGTCAGAAAATGTTTTTATTGATATTAATGTTTGCTGAACTACTGTTATTTTTGTTACATACTATTACCATTATCACTAGCGTTATTTTATTTTATTTTTTCTCGTTTATTGTTTTTATGTTGTCTATCAGTCACATTTGCTGCTTATTTTATATTTGTTTAATTTTTTAAAGTATGTTGAACTGCATTTTGTGTTTTAAAGGTGCTGTATAAATTGCATTACTACAACCACAAATTAATTTATGCTAGATATTAAAGTGGTGATTTTTATTTTATTTTTTGTCTTAAAGCTAAAGGGTTGGAACTACTGTCCATCCAGGATTGTTGTGGACAGAGATGAAGGTAAGCTATTAGTTTTTCTCTTCAGCCTTTCTTTGCCTCCATGTATCCTATTCGTTAGACGTTGTTTGATCCAGTGGTTCACTCTCAGAAATGAGAAAGCAATGGTGAAACAAAGAGGTTTGCAGCTTCATTCTACAATCCTATTTTTTTTACATGATTGTGGAATCTTTACATTGTAGAGATGTCTTTTTAGTTTTAAAATGGTCTTTACACTTGCACACATTTCACTGAATTAACTGAAACAACACAACTGAAACAACAGTTATTCTAACACTGCTCCAAAGAGCCTGTTTTGCACCTTCATTTTAAGAAGTGTATCTGTCACCATTCACAGAAAAAATCACTGCTTCCAAAAGCCTGTTGCATAGCCATTGATATTGCACCTGAAGCTGAGGCATATTTGGTATAATTACTTCAATTTTTTAAAACTGGAGCCTAACATTACGCCTGTTACTGTTTAAAAGTATTGTTTCCTTTAACCAACAATCTCCATTTATTTTATTTTTCAACATTTTAATTCAACATTATATCACAACACCTGTGGTGTTCACTGTAGTTTCAAAGCCAATTACTTTCATTGCATGACCACACAGTTTAATGTAAAAGTTTATACACCCCTGGTCATATGACAAGGTGGTCATTTTAAGTGGAAATTTTGACCTAATAACACCAAATTAAATTATTTGAAGCAAAAGTCAACTATAGATTATGTTCAACAGGGTTTGAAAATGATCAGTTAATGTTTAGGTATCATTAGATTGCATCAGAAGTGAAATAATAAAACATGTACAAGCCATATTTGCATTCATAAACAATAAAGGTTAAAGGGTCCGTATTAAAAAAGAAATATTGTATGTATACACTGACAAAGTTTTGAAGTGTACCGTTAACTCTTCAGTCCATATGGTCCTTAGAAATTAAGCTGCAAAAATAACCAATTTTGAATTTCTTATTTTGTTATGTCACAAAAACCAGTCCATTTATGTATCCATTTCCATCCATCCATTTTCTACCCCTTTGTCCCGCACTCGGGGTCGGGGGGGACGGGGACTGGAGCCTATCCCAGTTCTCCATTTATGTATATGTAACTAATCAGATTACAGCAGTTCAGCTTCTCCCATTTCTACAAAAGCTATAGGGAGTGCTTCAGACCGTACTGCTTTTTGAATGCTGTTCGGAACAGGGCAGTCAGTCAGAACCCAGATACGTTTTAGGGATGGGCAGTATTGGTTGCAAACTATTTTGAACCAAAAGCTGATTAGACAACATAAATAATTTACAACCAGATATTCTGTACTTATGTATACTGGCAGCTTTTCTCAGTGGGTTTGCCACAAGGTCAAAATTATCACATCATAACGAAATAAAAAATTGTGAAATAACTTTGGTAGGCAAACACAAATCCTGAACATCATTAGTTGCCAGTTGATTTATGCTCCCTGTTCCATATTTTGTGGGAATGTTTTTTTTTGTTTTGTTTTTGTTTTTTTGTTTGTTTATTCTGCGAGCACAAGTCTGCAGCAGTATGTTTGACTGTGTCCTGTCTTTGTATTTTAATGCTTTTAAACTTTTTTGTTTTAATTACAACAGTAAGTTAGCAGATTTACAAGTAAGATGTTCCCTCTCTAACTGTGGTTTGATAGAGTTATTATGGTGTTTCTGCTGTTTATGGCTCTGTTTGGACTGTCCTTTGTTTACACCCATGACCAGCTGATCTCGCTGAGGCAAGACGCAACAAAGTGCCAAGGGATCATCTTGGACATTCCCTTGGAGGGGAAAGACGAAAGGGGGATAATGAGGAGGAGCAAAAAATTTTACTGAAACGTGGCAGCAGGAACATATTCTTGAGTCTGCTGTGGATATGACTGGCTTTTCATGTTTGGGCACACAGAACTCGGCGCAATAGTGCATAGCGCAAGGGGGGAGGGCCGACTGTTTTTGTTAACGACTAATCGTGCCACCCTGGTCACACTGTGCTTAAGGAACGGACAATGTCAGCAGTTTGTCCATGCTGTCTGCCCAGAGAAGAATTGTTTACATTCCTCCATCAGCCAAAGCAATGACAGCGCATCCACTCTGTGACAGTAAGACTCCAGATGAGGCATCTCTGGAGACTTCAACCACATTTCCCTGAACAGAACACTGAGCACCCTCACACAGTTTGTGGACTGTCCAGCTAGAGAACACTGGACATGCTAATGCATGCTAATGACAATGGGGCATACAGCTGCATGGCCATCCCACCCCTGGGGAGATCTTCCCAGAACATGGTGCATCTCTTACTAGGGCTGCACAATTAATCAAATTTTAATCACGATCATGATTTTGGCTGCCAAGCCAAAACATTTAAATAGCGGGCTATTAACCCGCTATAGCAATATTAACATTTAAATAGCGGGCTCTGCTGCACTTTCTCAACCAATAGTCAGCCAATCACCAGGGGGCGAACTAAAGATTAGGGCTTCAAGAAAGGAGCGCGCCCTGCAACGAGGAGATCCAGAGTTATTGGCTGAAAACCGTTCACCTCGCCCTGGTGTCCCAATACTTTAGTCCCCCACAGAACGTGCTCGCAGCTCGGGGCAACCACCGATCTCCATGAAACTTCACAGTTAGATAGGGCTCGATGAGACCTTTCCAAAGACCTCTTGTTTGCCATAATAGCCCCCGGAGATCCGGAGTTATTAGCCGAAAACCATTCACCTCGTCCGGGTGTCCCATTACTTTTGACCGAGGTGACCAGTTTTCAGCTAATAACTCCGGATCTCCAGGGGCTATTATGGCAAATGAGGGGTCGTTGGAAAGGTGTCCTATCTAACTGTGAAGTTTCACATTTAGAGTGCGAGATACATTTTTCATATTTAACATTTAGATTTAAGATCATTTAAGGCAAATCCTCCATGTAACCCCTGCTAATTAACAGCTAATTGTAATCAAGGGGCGTGGCCAATTAGCATATCTCGCAGTTCATAAAAGTGCTACATTAAAATCCCACATTTAGAGTCGCCATTTGTAAAAGTGCAACATTTAGCTTTAGAGTGCAACATTTAGATTTAGAGTTCTAAATGTGTGAAAATTGCGCTAAATGATGAAAAAATGACATTTCTAAATTTGTTTTTACAAACGGCACCCCATAGCATATTTATTTTTTGATAGCCCTTTGTCTTGGGTAAATTTTATTTTATTATTTGAGTTATTTTTATTTGAGGTTTCATTTTGAACTGAAAGTCTTGTTCACTTACTGTTTGTATAATAATAATAATAATAATAATACGTTTTATTTATAAGCACCTTTCACGACTCTCAAGGTCACTTTACAGAAGTTATCCAGAAATAAAAGTTAAAGAATATATACATTCAATTAAGAACTGTTTATAATCCTTTTTTAAGAGTATAAAGTATTTATTAAATAAAGTATTTATTTTAAAATAGAAAGTGCAATAAAAATGTGTTTTACCTAAAATAATGAATAATTGTGATTTAATAATCGTGATTTCAATATTGATAAAAAATAATTGTGATTGTCATTTTGGCCATAATCGTGCAGCCCAATCTCCTACCCACCTACCTGTCAGGACAGCTATCCACTGTCAGGACAACGAGGGAGTGGCTGAAGGAAGTCAGTGCAACCCTGTAGGAGTACATCAGCTTCTGTATTGATAACACAGCATCAGTAAAATCCACATGCTGCTTCTCTAACAACAAGCCATGGGTCACCAAAGACATCAAAGCCCTCCTGAATGAGAAGAAGGAAATATTCAGGTCAGATGACACGGAGGCAGCCAAGGAAGTACAAAGGCCCTTCTCTGTGAAGCTGAAGGAGGAAATGGACAGATACAGGAGAAAGCTGGAGTAAAGTCCAGCCACCAGGAGACCGATAAAGACATTGAGAGGGTTAAAGTTTTTAACAAAAGGGCTCAGCACCAGCACAGCATTTCCTTCAGCTTCAGCATGACCCTCATGTCACCGAACACTCTCCCAGCTTCCTCCATCAGTGCCTTGTCAAAATGCGGCTCTCCCTACTACCTCTGTCCTTTACCCACTCACATGCAGGAGCTTCCACTACGTTTCCTCCTGCTGATGACTATTTTGACACCCACGGTCTGTCTGTCACCATTACTGAGGACCACGTGGGGAGAGGACTACACAGATTCCATCCTATCAAGGTGCCAGGCCCAGATGGCATAAGCCCACAGGTGCTCAAGTTCTGTGCCTCCTAGCTATGTGGAGTACTGCTGAGGATGTTCAACTTGATCCTCAGTACCAAGAGAATACTTGTGCCGAAGAATGTGCACCCCAGTGTCCTATTGGACTATAGGCCAGTTGTACTCACACAGCATGAAAGTCTTTGAGTGACTGGTCTTGGACACCCTCCTGGGGTGGATGATGCCGTCATCTACCTGCTGAACCGTGCCTACAGCCACCTAGACAGGTCAGGAGGATATTTGAGGATCATGTTCTTTGATTTCTCCAGTGCCTTCAATACCATTCAACCATGCCAGCTGGGCAGTGTCACGCACACCGTTGATGTGGGCGTGACACTCCCCAGCATTCGGAAGTTAGCGTGTCACATGGAATAAAAGCCAAGTACTGGAGGTAGTCACTGCTCAGTCATTGAGTCTTCATCTACGACCATACCTGTTTCATTTCTTCGTGTAGTTTGTGATTGGGTTCATCCCTCATGCTACACTGGGCTAACTATTGGCCGTTATTCTTGACAGAATTACTGAGCCATTTACTGTCTGGACGTACCACCAAAACTTAATCACCATTAAGTCAACAGTCAAAGGAATTAAATCCTCGGCAGGCGCGGTGGGCTCTGTTCTTTGAACAGTTTAATTTCCACCTGCCTGTCATTCCTGGTGATATCATCATGTCGCCGCTTCAATAGGAGCTGGAAGATCGTGTCCACCGAGCACATGCCTAGGAACCACCTCCGGCAGACACCCCACCTGGACGGTCTGCAGGAGTCGGATGGAAAGAATACTATTGTCACCATAGTGGACCGATTTGCCAAGGCTGTGCATTTGGCGGCACTGGTCGGACTCCCCTCCGCAAAAACTACAGCTGAAATAATTTTAGGGCAGGTAGTCCGCTTGCATGGGTTCCCCAAGGACATCATCTCAGACAGAGGGCCTCAACTGACTGCAAGATTCTGGAAGGCCTTCTGCTGTCTCATTGATTCATCGTGCAGTCTCTCCTCCAGATACCATCCTCAGGCGAACGATCAGATGGAGCAAACCAACCAACAGCTGGAGCGCTTTCTGAGATGCTTTGTAGCAGATTGGCAGCACTCCTTCATCTGGGCTGAGCTTTCACATAATCTTCACACCTCCTCAGCCACTGGGCTCAGTCCATTTGAAGTATGTTACGGTTTCCAGGCTCCAATGTTTGAACATCGGGAAACGGAGGTTGATGTACTGTCGGCCCAACAGTTGGTTTGGCAGTGCCGGCGACTCTAGATGCAAGCCCGCAGCGCCATCCAGCAGGCCAACACAAGGGACGTCTTTCAACATTGTCACCAGCACCCTCCAGTTTGATTGTTCCATGTAGGTCACAGGGTTTGGCTCTCAACCAAGAATCTCCACCTTCACACGGAGTCGAAGAAGCTCACCCCCCGTTTTGTTGGCCCTTACAAGATAACTCGCTGGTTTAACCCTGTCACCAACCAGCTCCAGCTGCCTGCCTTGCTGTAGCGGCCGTGGTGTCCAGTACATTGTGGACTGGGAAGGCTATGGTCCCGAGGAAAGGTTCCAGTCAGTTCGTCCTGGATCCATCTCTTATTTAGGACTACTGTCATCGGGTATTCTCCTAACCAGGTCCGTCTGGTAGCAGTCCTGGAAGGGTGTACTGTCACGCACACCTGTCATGCGGCGCACAAGAGGATTCGGAAGTGAGCACGTCACATGGTATAAACGGCAGGTAATGGAGGTAGTCACTATTCAGTCATTGAATCTTCACCTACGACCATACCTGTTTCATCTCTTCAGGACTGTGAGTACTCCAGAAGAAAGTGCATGAACTACCGACTCTCTCGTGTACTCTGCAATTGGGTTCATCCTTCACGCTACACTGGGCTAACTGTTGGCCATTATTCTTGACAGGGAGGCTATCTGCTATGCAGCTTCATGCTCCCTTAGTCTTGTGGATTGTGGACTATGTGACTGAAAGGCCATGGTATGTGTAGCTACAGGGTTGTGTGTCTGACGCAGTACTATGTAGTACTGGAACTCCTTAGGGAACAGTTTTGTCACCGTTCCTCTTCACTCTGTACACATCCAACTTCAAGTACTATGCAGAGGGCTGCCATCTTTAGAAATTCTCAGATGACTGTGATAATTGGATAGTTGATTAATTGTCAAAAAAATGCTGGAGTTTCTAACCTATGTTAATCCTTGTTTTTGTTACTGTGCCTGTAAAACTGATGTAAGTGATCTCTGTTCTGATTGGCTGCCCTGTATTCCAGCTTATTCAAATGGCAGCAACTTCACTGTGAATGGTGAGGCTAAACTGCTGTAAGCAAAATAGGGAGATATATGTGAAAGTGTTGTTTTTGTGACATCATATATTAGTTTCCATAAACGGACTGTATAGAGGTGAATGTACATTTTGAAACATCAACACTATTTTCGAAGTTCAAGCCTTTTTACATACGGAAAAGTGATATGGGGCTTTCAGATATTGAAAGTTATCACAATGACAGTGTGTAGCAGTATAATCATAATACTAATGTTCTCTCCATATTGTGTCACCCTATCAGTGATATCCTGTGGTAGGAGGCAAGCAAGAGCCACTGTCCAATAAAAAAAGAGCGCACATTGGGGAAAGGTGGTTCAAAGGAGCTTCTCACTTTAGATTTGCTTCTCCTTTCTTCATTAACTTGTTTTAGCACAACAGAAATCTGAGAAGTTTAATATGCTTGTGTTTCTACTTAGAAACTTGCTTATTCGCATTGTTTTAATTTTATTATGGTTTGTTAAATTACACTTTTACAGCCTATAAATGTCTTCTGGCTAAAGCATGCTGTACAGAATCACAGAAAGAGTGAACTTAATTATAACAATAATGTAAAATATTTACGCTTTGTTTTATACTATATGTCCTGTAAAGGTACACAAATAATGGTGTTCATTTATATAGGACATTGGTTTAGAATGTCGTCAGTTAGCTTTTTATTCCTCCATGCTCCACCAGAATGACTGACATGGAACAATGTTTTGTGTCACAAACTGAGCTGCAGTCACAAACCATGCAAACAGCAGGTGGTTTGTGATTGGACTAATGCATCACGTTGATCCATTCGGTCCAGATTTAGATCCATCATGCACCGTGCAGCTGCACTGGACTAATGTAAATGCACCATTAACCTGTTGCTATTATCTTGAACACACCTTACAAATAATAGAACAAAGAAACATAAAAGGTACTATTGTCAATTAAACGTTGATGGGCCCATAGCTGTGGGAACAGTTTTCACAGGGGTGCTGCATTGCACTAAAATGAGCCTAGCACTCTCTCTGGACGTGAAGCAGTACTGCATCACTGCCTGCACCGTTAATCGCTGAAGCCTAGTGCACAGGCCAGCAGCCTAGTTGCTTATATTACAAAATACAACAGTCATGCAAAACCACATAGTTCAATACTCCTACTAAAGCAGCAATAACACATAGGTTGGATTAGCACTGTTTAAACGTCTAATCAAACTTTTGATCATTTACAAGTAGGGCTGCACAATTAATCGAATTTTAATCGCAATCACGATTTTGGCTGCCAAGATTAAATTAAGATGATCGTCGGTGATATTAACATTTGAATAGCGGGCTCTGCTGCATATCAAATCAAGCACTTTCTCAACCAATAGTCAGCCAACCACCAGGAGGTGAACAAAAGATTAGGGCTTCATTAAGCTGCCTAAAAAAGGATCGCGCCCTGCAGCGAGGAGGAGATCCGGAGTTATTAGCCAAAAACCGTTCACCTTGCCCGGGTGTCCCAATAATTTAGTCCCCCACGGAACGTGCTCGTGGTTTGGGGCAACCACCAATCTCTGTGAAACTTCAGTTAGATAGGGCTTGATGAGACCTTTCCAAAGACCCCTCGTTTGCCATAATAGCCCCCGGAGATCCGGAGTTATTAGCCAAAAACGGTTAACCATGCCTGGGTATCCCAATACTTTTATTCGAGGTGAACGGTTTTCAGCTTATAACTCCGGATCTCTGGGAGCTATTATGGTAAACGAGGGGTCGTTGGAAAGGTGTCACCGAGCCCTATCTAACTGCGAAGTTTCACATTTTTTATATTTAACATTTAGATTTAAGATCATTTAAGGCAAATCCTCCATGTTGGTGAGGGGATATCACAGCATGCAGTCCAGCCCCCTGCTAAGTAACAGCCAATTGTAATCACGGGGTGTGGCCAATTAGCATATCTCGCAGTTTGTAAAAGTGCTACATTAAAATCCCACATTTAGAGTTGCCGTTTGTAAAAGTGCAACATTTAGATTTAGAGCGCAGCATTTAGTTTTTTAACACAATGAAAATTGTGTGAAAATTGTGCTAAATGATGAAAAAATGACACCTCTAAATTTGTTAAGCTGTTTTTACAAATGGCGCACCATAGCATATTTTTGTTAGCCCTTTGTCTTGGGTAAATTTTATTTTATTACTTATGAGTTATTTTTATTTGAGGTTTAATTTTGAACTGAATGCCTTGCTCATTTACTGTTTGTTTAGTAATAGTAATATTATTATTATTATTATTATTATTATTATTATTATTATTATTATTTAAAATACATTTTATTTATAAGTAACTTTCACAACTCCCAAGGTCACTTTACAGAAGCTATCCAGAAATAAAAGTTAAAGAATAGATACATTAAATTAAGAAGAGTGTATAAGAAGAGTAAATTATATTACAATAAATGTTTTAAGCCCTTTTTTTTTGCAACAAAAATGTGTTTTACCTAAACTAATGAATAATTGTGATTGATAATAGTGATTTCAATATTGATAAAAATTATCGTGGTTATCATTTTGGCCATAATCGTGCAGCCCTATTTACAAGTCGTATTATCACAATTATAACCAATAACTTGTTACTCATTACTAATTACATTCTTAATAAATCAGTGCACTGATTAGTTCATGACTTATTCCCACTAAGCTGGGCCTTAACATCCACTGGGGCCTAGTGGGAAGGATACTTGCCTCTGGACCAAGAGGTCATGGGTTCGAATCCTACCTTCAGCACACCACCATTGGGTTCCTGAGCTAGACGCTTAACCCCAAGTTGCTACAGGGAGACTGTTCCCTGTAGTTAGGGAATGGAAGTCGCTTTGGATAAAAGCGGCTGCTAAATGCCGTAAATGTAAATGTAAATTAATTGGGTTTTGAACCTCCTGTCTGCATTGGCACCAACACCTCCAGCACCATCACACTGAGCACAGGAGCAGCACAGGGCTGTGTCCTCTGTATCCTGGCACCGTTGTAGAGACAGTTAAAAACACCAAGTTCCTTCACATCATGGATGACCTCTTTTGGACCCTCAATTCCACCTCCATAATCAAGAGTCTGCACTTACCGTGGAGACTGAAGAGAACGAGCCTCCCCCCACGAATCCTCACCACATTCTACAGGAGACCCATTGAAAGTCTGCTGTCCAATTGCATTACTGTCTATTATGGTAACTGGAGTGTTTCAGACTGTAATGCATTGCAGCAGATAGAGAGAGCAGCTGAGAAAGTCATCTGTGCACCCCTGCTTACCCTGAAAAACATTTGCCGAACCCGCTGCTATCCAGTCTTATCGAAGCATCCACTCTGGTTCTGCACGACTGTGCAACAGCTTCATACCACAGGCCATCAGAGCTCTGAATGCATATAAAGGTTTAGTTCCTGGTTTACCAAGTACATTCCAGTGAAGTATCTCACTGTTTACTGCCACTACAGGCATCTTTATGTTCTGAATGTAGCAGCAAATGTGAAAGCAGGTTCATTGGCCCTGGAACTGGAAAGAACCAACAAATAAGCTACAAACAAGATGCAGGTAGAAGTGACCTGATTAGTGCCCTATAGGGAAAGCTCTCTCTATTTATTAGTTTATGTCTATAATTTTTATCAGCAACTTTTTCATTAAGTAAACAAGGGAAAATACTGGTTTAACAAGACTGACTTAATTGAGGGGATTTACGATGTTTGTGTGTGTGTTTGTTTTTGTGAGAGAAAGAGATTAACATTACTTTGGCAAAAGACACAGATATGCATTTTATGTGAGGGGGCCCTGGGTAGACTTGCACTGTAACTGCTCTGTCATACATTTCAGTTCAATTCAATTTTATTTATATAGCGCTTTTTACAAACGGGTTGTCACAAAGCAGCTTTACAAAGTCCAGGTCCGAGCCCCTAGTGAGTAAGCCAAAGGCGACAGAGGTGAGGAAAAACTCCCTCGGCTGGAGGAAGAAACCTCGGGAGGAACCAAGACTCAAAAGGGGAACCCGTCCTCCTCAGGTCGACCCAGAGAGAAAGGAACGACAATCTTTATGGGGATAAATAACAAGACAGGGCCTTAATGAACAACATTATAGACAGATAGGCCCTCTATTGCTAATAGAGTTGGTTTCACTAAGTGTCCAGAGAGGTAAATATTGTTGGAAGAGAAACTGATAGTCCGTAGTTCATAAACATCAGGATCAGGAGCTGCCGGAGCTTCACCGCCGGAGCTTCACCGCCAGAGCTTTAGGCAGCAGTTGCCCCAGCTTGGGGAAGGGCCTGGGTGGAGCCGGGTTTTGTTTAAATTTGCAGAGGATTGTTGATATCAGTGAGGAGTGCAAGTTATAACTCTGGCATATCTAACTAGAGCAGCCTAGCTAGAAAGGGCAGAACCGAGAGGTATGATGGGCGTAAGAGAGCGTCCTGAGACACCGGTGCACCTCCACTCCACCCTCACAAACCTGAGTGAATGTGAGGAGTGGTGGGGCGACAACACCAGTGTCCCAGTTTACTTGAATTTTCTGTACCCACCGCCTCCCAGCTGTACACTTGCCATCTAACCAGAAAAATTAAGTACAAAAAGCCTGACTAAACAAGCATATTTTCAGCCTGGACTTAAAAACTGAGACTGTGTCTGAGTCCCGAATGTTATTTGGCACAGCATTCCAGAGCTTGGGGGCTATATATGAGAAGTAAGTAGTCAGCAGCACCTTGAGATCTGAGTGACCGTGGAGGTTCATAGAAAGAGATAAGTTCACTGAGGTAATCGGGTGTGAGGCCATTTAAGGCTTTATATGTCATTAGTAAAATTTTGTAGTCTATACGAAATTTGATCGGAAGCCAGTGTAGTCTGCATAATATTGGACTAATGTGGTCAAATTTCCTGGTTCTAGTGAGGACTCTAGCTGCCGCATTCTGGACGAGTTGAAGCTTGTTTAGGTTTTTGTTGGAGCA
>JBBIGA010011362.1:0-15159 GCA_037576975.1 Alestes dentex | reverse complement strand
AAAAAATTCTGTTACGTTTCAAATGTTACTATGTCATATGTGTGCGTTGCTCCACTGTGCCCTTTAAATTGCCCCTCTGGGACAAATAAAGTTCTTTGAATTGAATTGAATTGAATTGAATAGACCTATTTTAACTTGTTTATTGTTTTAAGTGAGTTTTGCATAATAGGTCCCCTTTAAACAGGACTGGTTTCATTCTCGGTGCAATGGCCTCGCATCAGGGAAGTTATTTCCATCCAGGACCTTTATTCGGCATTTATGCAGTGCATTGCAGGTCCATTTTAATTATGGGTGCAACAGTGGTGGTAGTACTAGGACTGTTATGTTTTGCATCTTGACTGAATAGTATTCTTATCCTGTGACAAACCGTTACCTTCAGTCTAAAATGGCTCTGCTACTGTAGAAGTATGCCAGAGTTTCACTTTGTTGCAGATTTTTTTGTTGTTGTGGTTCAAGAAATACCCTACCAACTCTGACTGAACCATCTCGGCTCCGTTTTCCATTCCTATTAAAGTGAAAGCAGTGCTCCCATCAGCATTCACAGAGAACTGTTTGGAACAAACTGTCCTTCAAAGTCACTCAAGAATTGTGGTTTTAAATGCTTTTCAAAAGGATGTAGCAAAGTGATTCTTACTTATATCCTAAAGTCAAACATATTGCCACAGTACAAAGCCCAAGGAAGGAATGATAGCGTCTGTTATTGTTGACTGAAAATGTATTTCAGGTTTTGGAATAGTAGTACTTGTTAGAATGCTTTTGCAGCTGGTGTCATTCTTCAAGGCTGACATTATACATGGTGGCAGGAGAAGTTTCCCATCTAGAGAGGAGGAGTCTGCGTTCGGTTAAGTCTTGCACCATGAAAATTTGATTTGACAGGATTCAAGAAGGTTGTAGAGTGAGTTAACCCTACATCCAGTGATGCAGTGCCGATGCTCTATATTGTTGATAATATATGATGTGTTCAGAATAACTCTGCCAGCTACGTTTGCGATGTAAAAGATAGTAGTCTTGGATTACAGGGGAAAATAAACACTAAATACCATCTCCAAGTAATGGGAGACATTCTCTGCTCTTCATTGCTAATTAATAAACATAAGTAATAGAATAGAGAAGTGATAAATGCTTTTTGTCAGGTCTCATAATGCAATTTACAGTTGGCCTAGATTCCAAGAACACTGCCAAGAAAGGAAGAACTTAATTATATGTGTCCATAAATTTACAGTTTAATGCATATCTCTGGTGCAATGTTACTGTGTATCAATCAGTGTCCGCTGCTACTAGACAGTGTTAATTGTATAGGATATAAGATTCAAATACTGGAATGCAATGACCAACCATTCTATTTTTAAAAATGAATGAATTTGTCCTGCAGACCCAGCTGCCTAAGTACATACCCTAAGGCTACAGTTGCTGTGGCCCCAGCAATCAGCTGCTGGAGGTAACTGGGCAATCGGATGTCATCTTATAAGACTCTGACAAGAAAATTGAAGAGAATGTGTTTGTAGTGACATGGTTTGATCACACTTTTACTAGTTTTATCTCCTGTTAGGCACCAACACACTGTCCAACACACTGAAGATTTCGAAACCCATTTCAGAGACAACTCTCCATGAATTTTCTCAAGATTGTGAAAGGAGAATACAAAATAAAACTAAAGTCCAGCGGGTTGCAATCCCACCCAAAGGGAAAGTGAAAGAGGAGCTCAACAGAATGAAGAAGATGCCCAAGATCCCACAGACTACAACCCCAGGATGGATCCTGTAGCAAAGATCATGGTCTGCATTGACCTCACTCACCTTTGCAGCATATCCTGCCCCTGATAGACATGAAAGTGGGATGCATGGAAGGAAGTAACAACTACCTTTGGCATTTTGCAGGTACCACTACAGAAATATTCAATTCCCATTACTACTTTCATATCACTCCTTGGGAGATGCATTTTTCACAATGTATCTGAAACTGCACTAGCTCCTGTCCACTTATTGAAAAAAACAGAAGCTGCTCTAAGTCATGTTATTGATGCCCTCATGGGCAAAGACCACGCTGGGCATGATATCAGGCTTCACAGAATGCTGAAGGCAAAACAGGTTCCAATATCAGGATCCAGTTTGGAGAGGATAGAATCACTATATCAGGGCATGGTTTAGTATGGGTTGGCACCAGAAGGATATTACCTGGGAGGGGTGACTGAAGGTCTGGTTAATGTGACACACCTGAACCTCGTTTGCAGTGCCCAGATTTGTAGTTTTACGGTTTTAAAAGAGTGGATGCAGAAAAGCAGATGATCAGTTTGTGTGTTCCCTAAAGGAAACAATTAGAAATGTGTTAAGATCAGACCATTTCATCAGTGCAGGGGGCTTCTGTACAGATCTCTTGCTTTCTTGACACGATTAACCCTCAGAACTCAGAGTGTATCAGTAAAATCTGATTTCAGTAAATATAAACGGTGTAAACCAGTACCAGGCTGGGAGCCTAGTGGTTAGGGCGTTCGTCCTGCGATCAGGAAGTCATGGGTTCGATTCCCAAGACTGCTAAGCACCTTGTTTCTACTTGACATAGGAAAAACAAACAAATCCCAGAATGACGTCTGACACCTTAAGCATCAACACAAACCTGTGGAACTTCCATATAAGGAGTTGTTTTGCCATATGACGACAATTTACTATTTGTTGCACTTCTGGCATGGATCCGTGCTGCGCCGTGAAATCTTGAAATGTCTGACCCAAAGAACACAGCAAATGTATGCGCATTCGTAGATATGGGTTTTATTTCAAACTTTCCATCCTGCACACAGTATCTGCCTTGTCAAAGCAACTAGAAATGGATCTGGCAGGAGAAAACAAAAAGAAAATGAAAAATGCCAGAAAATGAAGGTGAAGTTCAGGTCAAAGATCCAGTACAGTCCATCATAAGCCACATTAATATTGATTGGCGCTTCATTCTCCAAGCTGTGCTCCATCCTACGAGAGATGTATCCTGTCACAGAAACAACAGGGCAGACAATGGAGGCGTGTTTTCCCACTCCAAAAGCATCTTCTCTACAGAGCCCAAGTAAGCTCAGATGAAGAGAAGTAACTTGGGTATGTAAACATCTGGTACAGAATTAATATTTTAACCAGATACTAAACATCTAGTCCTGCTTGGATCCCAAAAATTAGATGATATTGCACCCAATTTTGCGTCACAAGCAGTTAATTAGTTAGATGCCTTATTTACAGAAACCCTAACCATCGCTCTCACAATTTATACGAAAGGAATGCAAAGTCTACAGTGATAGCCTAGTTCAACACCCACCTGCTACACAGACAAAGCACATCAAAGCAGTTTCAAGTGAGGACAGCTCGTATGCTTATGAAAAATGGATGACCACAACATGGAAGGGATGTTCCTAAGTAACATCTTCCATACCGCTACACTCTGCAGAAGGACTGCTTCTGAAAGTCGAGAGACATCTGACTCTTGAGAACATAACAGATGACACACAGCAGTGCGGAGTACCCTCAAGGACCAAGCCATCAATAAAAGCATAGTAAGAGCTCTGGAGCCAGTGTGGTGGCATGCTACTGCTCCACAGCTCAAGAGAAAGTCCGAGAGATATGCACACTTTACATGAGAAGCTCAAGAGTGGCACCTCTCCTCACCACTTCTACTGAAAATGACATGAGTTAGAACGGCTCACCTAGAAGTGCATCGTGAAAAAAGACAACAGATAGATTCAGAGCAATCTTTGGTCTGATTGTGCAGAGACTTTTGATGAGGCCTATATTTTTTAAATTACGTTTCTCCAGTTTCACCCTACAGGTTGCAACAGAGTTCTTCAACCTAGTTTTCTTGCCATAATGACAAAGAGGAAAAAGAATAGTAGTGAGAGCAGACGAGGCTCCTCTTGCAAAAAAAGGGAGATTTCATCAAAGCTCTGATGGCTTACAGGGCCACCCCCTTGGCCAAAATAGCTCTCCAACTGCAGATGAACATCCTCCAGTCCTACACCATCCAGTTCACAAGATCTAATGGCTCTCACGGTCTTGCCTTAACTCTGGCAAAAGAATGAATTAGTGATATTAATGTATCAGGTCATGAGGTCTTTTCTTTATGTCAGGGCATTTCTTTATGTGCTAGCACATTTCATTGTGTCTGTCCCTGCAAGTAGTTTGCAATGCTTTTGTTTTGCTTTTTCTCCAAGGATTTATTTGCAAACGTAAAAAAAACCCAATGGGTTTAATCATTAGAACTATTAGTATTAGTAAAATCTGACAAATAAAAAATCCCAAACAGTCTAAAATCTGTGTTTGCTCTCCTTCACGCTCACCGTTTGGTGCTTTCAGCCACTACCCCCAATACACACACCCCCCTAATCAACAACAATATGCTTTTTCCATTTGTTTCTAATGCCTAAAATAAGTAACAGTTCCTCATGGGCATTTTTAAACCCCCCAGTAGCGGATATTATTTATTTATTTATTTTTAATTACAATAACTTTGGTTCTGTTTGACACAGGGACATCAAACAAAGGTCAGCATGAAGTCTGACACCTCAAGCAAGACCAGGGGAACTTCCATATAAGGAGCTGATTGGCCGTATAACGACAATTTCTGGTTTATTGTGCTGCCAGCATGGATCTGTGCTGCTCGTGTTCTAAGGGTTAAATAGGTTCTGATCCTGATAGGATATCATTATGCTCTAATGCTGTCAGTTTGTTGTCATCATGCGGACAGCTTGGTGTCGTGTGTAGATCTTGAGATCATGTTTATCACTGGGTTTAATAGCACTGCTGACTCCCTTGTGGCAACATGACCACCTCACACAGCAATCATGACAGTCCAATTAGAGATCCTTCAAGGGCTTCTGCTGCTCAGACAGAAGGTCATGCTGCCCTACTCCATCAGAATCAATAACATCCTGCATGATTTTCCCACCACCATGATCAGTTCAACACAGCTTTCATTCCACTCCACTTAGATGGAAGAAGGCCAGCCCATTATTCGAGTAATGGACTAAAATCGCACTGTTTGGCCCGAACGGAAATGGGGGAGAATAAGATTGTGGATGAAGAAGTCTCAAGACCCTGCCTCACCCTCGAAGCCAGCAGTTATACCCACTTCTTGCCTCATCGAAGTTGTTTATTGGCCTTGGAACATGATTAATGTTCTGTACCAAATAGTATATAATTGTGGTGCATGATGGATGGCTGTTATATCTATTGTTATATCTGGAGAGCAGAGTTCTCCAAAATAAATAAGTAAATATTTAAAATAAAAAATGAAAAGTCTGCAACTTATATTGTCATACTATTGGCATTGTCCCATTCTCACACTTCAGAAGTCTCTCCTGAAGTCATCACAGTCTCAAGTCACCCTGCAGGAATCGTCAAGCATCTTCAATCTGTTCACATGTGCCAATATTATACCTCCTTTCACAACTCCGTTTATTCCACACCTATTTACTCTCCCTTCATTCTGTGGCAATTGGTTCTTTCCCTATCAAAAAGTAGCAGTGACACCATTCGGTGCAACTCTTTGAACTGCAACTGTGGAAAATAGGAAAATAGGCCAGAACTATTTTTTTCCTAAAGTATGTCAAAATGATACACTGGCGCACAATGTGTTGGTTGGACAAAATGCTTTCACTTTTTCCTTTACTGAGGCTTTTGAAACGTATGCTTGGTATTTTTGCATGAAATTTTACAGTCAATGGGAGAGAGAGAGAGAGAGGGAGAAACTGTTTAACAACGGGTCTGGATAATTTTCCATTGATTGTTTCAAGACCTGAACCTATTTGTTTCTAAATAAAGCTTATTACTGAAATTAAAGTATTACTGTCATACTTGCAGATACAACAAACAAGAGTCTATTAAGAGTTAACTAAAACTACAAACATGTATTCTTCTTCTCCTTCTCTTCTCCTCCTCCTCCTCCTCCTTCTTCTTCTCCTCCTTCTCTTCTCCTCCTACTCCTCCTTCTTCTTCTTCTTCTTCTTCTTCTTCTCCTTCTCTTCTCCTCCTCCTCCTCCTCCTCCTCCTTCTTCTTCTCCTTCTCTTCTCCTCCTCCTTCTCCTTCTCCTTCTTCTTCTTCTTCTTCCTCTTCCTCTTCGTCTTCTTCTTCTTCTTCTTCTTCTTCTTCTCATTATTATTATTATTCAAAGAAATCATTAGGCCTTGTCTGAAGACAGAACTATAGACGTCCCTGGGATTCCCCTCTGGTTTCCAGGATGCCTGGCTCTTTATTTTTTTCTAGCTGTGAGTAATATTTGTGTCCTGGAGGCAGAGCTGCATGCACAGTGAATAATTCACCTACACTTTTTATTCTTCATTTTCCTTTTCATTTCCTTCATAGTTACTTTCCCCCTGTCCCACCAATAGGAAACAGGTTCTGTTCTGGTTCACGCATTGGAGCATTTCAAAAAGGTTCTGAGCTGAAATCTAAAGATGCCCAAAGCCCCCCCACCACACACACACACACACCCCAAGTGCGAACAGTGACAATATCAGTAAGAAGGGCAGAGAGGAAGCAGAACACAACAATGGAGAATGCAGTGGCCTTCAAAAGTAAACAACAGTTGTTTGCTGATAAGAATACTTTGTGTAATGCCCTGTGTTGGTTGTGCATCCTTGATTACGATGGTTCTGATCAAAACTCATAGAAATGTGGGCTTAGGAACACCGATGAATGTTCTAAAGTTAACTCTGTGCTTCTACTGTTACATGTTTTATATTATATTAGATCAGCTGCTGGTGTTGGGTTTGGGTCACATTCATTGTAAAAGCAAATTGTCTTCCTGAACCTAAAATCAAAAACATCAAAGCTACTCCGAGACTACATATACCCAATATAATTTGAAAAACCACATACTGCAGCTACAGCACTGCTGGGCCACCTTGGCTATATTTGATCAAGTAGAAATCAACCTCAGAGAGTTGGAATCTGCTCAGTGCTGCCTGTTTTCGAAGAGCGTATCAACCCTCCGGCAATCTCCATTCCCTGTGTGCAGTGCCACCCTCTCCCTTATTGGGTCTGACATTGCTTTGGAGAGGAAAAGAGATGGAACTCTCTGAAGACCTCTCAGAAGATCACATCTATTGTGAATTGGGACTCCCTGAAACAGCACTGCTTTTAGGGAAGGGAGGAGAGAGGAGAGTTCTTAAGCAAGAGTATGGAATACACACTAGAGGTAGGGCAGTTTTGGTTCACCGCTGCTATGGACTTTCCCTGGCAGTAGCAGAACATTTCCCTTTGATCGAGAACAAAAATGTTATATATTCTTGTAGGGATGTCTTCTATTCTGCTTCCAGACTCTTTCTCAGTCACTTTATCTGTTCCTGTTTAATTTGATGTCACTAGCAATGTTTATTCATCTGTGCAATTCAGCATAATGTCACTTGATGTTAAGGTGAACAAGCAGAGGAGAGTGAGATGCAAACTCACATGGGATGAAAAATAAATTGGATTTTTATGTAGTTGAAGGTGATTAAGTAGAACACAACCGCAGCTGTTTTCTTGTGTTCCAACAGCAATGTCCTTTGCAGATTTTGAGATTCACCCTGCTCATGAACCATGAAAGTAACTTTTTACATTATAAACGTTATAAACTTTTTCGATAGTGAACTGTATATAAGTTGTAGCATTCACACCTACATAATTTGAATCAGCCTCTTGTTGGCTGTTATGCAGTGCCAGGGGCATGAGTAGGTCTGCGCTATTGAGCTAGACAAAAGTATTGGGACACAGCTGTTTTCAGGGTTTGGGCTAGGCCCCTTACTTCCAGTGAAGGTCAGTCACGATGCTTCAGCATACCAAGATATTTTGGCCATGCCACGCTTCCAACTTTGTGGTCAGTTTGCTGAAGACCCGTTTCTATCCCAGTGCACAAAGCAAGCTTCATAAAGACGTGGCTGGAGGAGTTCAATGTGGAAGAACTTGACTGGCCCACAAAGACCCCTGACCTCAACCCCATCCGACACTGGAATGGATGAACTGGAATGGAGAGTACGAGTCAGACCTTCTCGTCCAACACCAGTGCCTGACCTCATAAATGCTCTACAGAATGAATGGGCACATATTCCCACAGAAACTCCAAAATCTTGTGGAAAGCCTTCCAAGAAGAGTGGAAGCTCCATATTCTACACTTCCAAGTCTATGTATTCGAATGCAAGTCCCTGTTGGTGTAATGGTTAGGTGTCCCATCACTTTTGTCTACATAGTGTATATCTACATTTCAGCGTAGTTTCATGATGTTCAAAGCACAGCTTAGCAACAGTCAAAGTAATTTGGCTTTATGCTGTTAAGGACTGTTATTTAAAGGGTGAAAACAGCATTCTTAACCCGTTAGTCCCCTGTTACTTAAGTCAACATTAACAGTCTCCCTCAGTCTAGAAATGGGCTCAGCATAATGTCACTTGAGGTTAATATGAACAAACAGAGGAGAGCGAGATGCAAACTAACTGATGTTGGTGGACTTCAGCAGTCACTCCAAGGTACAGCACATTTTTTAAAGCATGTAAGCAACTCAGTTTGAGCTAGCCAGTCTAAAGTACAGCCTCCACATGGTGGGGTTAGTTGTTGTAGTGCGGTGGTGCAGTTTTATAACTGAGTTTTAAATGAGTTTTACAACTCCCATTTACATTAAGAAAAATTTTAGATGTTTATGCACAGACTCATCAAAAACATGCTATAGATATCACGTAAAATACATACACACAAGAATGCATGCTGAAATTTGTATCCAACAAAATAGTCCGTCACATATTTTCAAAATGAATACGCAAAAACAAACTGTTCCCTGCTAATCTTTGATGCTAATCTTTGCTTCATAGAGAGAAGTAATTAAACAGCAAGAATACTAATGTAAAGCTGACCTCAATGTATTAGGACTTTGAGAGGAACAGTACAGTACATTCCCTTAGTATTTGAACTGACAGCAATATCAACAGAGTGACTTCTAAAATGAACAGAATCTTTTGAACAAACATCCTAAAGCTACAAAGAATGTACGTAACTTCACCTGCAACATCAAATATTGAGGCTTTCAGAGCCCACAGTGGATGTCTTCAGCGAGCCGATGATTAATCGGACCTTCAACAAGCACCTATTTCAGAAGATTAAAGGCATGCAGTAAAAGCCCCCTAAAGCAGGCCTGAAGTGTAAATTTGCATAACAACCCGGCAGAGCATCACCAGGAACTTTCTGAGCACTTATGATAACGATGTTCATGTCACAACACAAACTTAACACAAATTTAACCAACAAAAAACTGTCCTCCATGTCTTCTCTGTGTGATTCGATAGGGTCTTGCTGGAATATTAACTTAATCTCTGATAGAAACGTATCTTTCAAGCAGCTCTTAATGCAAGTCTGGGTTTACACACACGGCAGTCATGTGATGCGCATGAGGCACCGGAAATGAGCACGTCTCAGGGTACAAAAACACGGACATGGTAGTCAGCCAGTGCTCAGACATTGAGTCTACTGCCCAGCTGCCATCCTGCTGTGTGTATGTGAACGCGGGCTCCTGGTGGGAATCCTTACGCTATACTCAGAGCGTTCTCTGAGTCAAAGCGTATCTTACCAGCTCTCTCGTGTACAGTCCGCGATTAGGTTAATCCACCACGCAACACTGGGCAAACAGTTCGGCCAGATCGTGACACTAGTGTTTTCTTTGTAGACTACACAGCAACCATGTTTGTCCCTCGGTAAAAAAAAGTCTGCCAAATGCTATAAATGTAAGATTCCCGGCAAGTTTTTCAGGGACTTTGGGCAGTCATCATTTGGTAAGAATTGTAAAGAAAATACTAAACACTATAATTTAATTTAAAGGCCACATAGCCTACAGTTTTCTAGAATAGTACACTGAGGTCCAGTTGTGATGTTTGTCTCTCTTATGTGCCAAAAACAGTCACTTTTACATGTCTATTTCCCAACCCCTCTTTATAAGCAAACTATACCTCAATACAAGCAGTCCAGGCTGAAACCGTCCGTATAACGTCAGTGTGAGTGAGTAGGACAGAATGGATGAGGAGGAGGAGAGGATCATATGTTTTTAATGTTTAATAATGGTTACGTACTTAGAATAAACAATAATACAAATACTGGTGCTGCGTTTTCTGTTACAGATGGATTGCAGGAGCGGAGCTTATGTAACTGTACAAATGAATTGATTTCAGTTAGCTGATAAAGATTTAGATTAAATTACTTACAAAATGGAGGTTTTTGTATAAACGTACATATGCTCAGAGCAAAACAAGCAAAATCACGTTATTATGTATTTCATTATGTATATGTATATGTCACCATATTCATTTTACCCAGCATTTGCTTTGGTGTGAGCTTCCACATCCCTCGTGACTGCCTGCAGTGAATCGACACACTCCTGTGTGTGATGGAGGTGAAGGGCTCTGGGTGTCTGGGCCCAGGAGATTTACTCTGCCTGCTGATCTCATAATTCCCAGCTCCACCACGAATCATGCTCCCATCTGGCCATGAACTCACTCTAGGACAGAGTGCTTTTTCACCACACTGCGGCTGCAGCCTGTGTGTGAATGCAACACATTCTGATAACCTTGAATTTATGTGACATCCCCAAAATCATGATGTTTTTGTTTCTTTATTCTGCATTTCCTCCTGTTCGTTGCTGCTCACACCATAAAACTCCTGTGCGTTTCCTGTGCGTCTAACTCATGCTTGTAAGTGATGCAACTGTCCTTTTAGCCCCCTCTGTCTGATTACACAAATTAGCATATTTTTAAATGGCTTATATTGTGGGAAATCAAATTTTCCTCACACATTTAAAATCATGTGTTAGAAGTTTCCAAAAACACCCTTTACCATTTACTCTCCTCAGCCTATACAGTCCATACATGGAAGCTCACCTGCAGCTTATTCTGAATTCATTGTTTTTGTGATGTCACAAAACCAACACACTTACATATATTAACCTATTTAGCTGACACTGGTTCAGCTCTGTTCATTCTCACTGAAGTTAAAAGGGATGTTTCAGTCCAGACTGCTTTGAATGAGGCACAGTGAGGCTCAAAAGTGCGACTACAGATACCAGTCTTAAAGACACAATATAGAAAACAGCCTGTTCTCCAAGCTCCAGAAACATGCTCTTCGTCATGCTGGAGAGTTCTGTACAGATTTTTTATATATAAAAATGTGGGTGCAATATAGAGGACAAGTTGTTCTTTCAAAAGATGAAAACCCTAAAAAGTGACAATTTGCAGAATTAAAAGTGAGAGAGAAGAAAGCTGTTCAGTTCTTACCTTTTACTTCTCATCATAGACACACTTTATGTCCTCCATTACACTAATGGCGGACATAAAGCCGGCAGCATGCTAAGTTGCAGCAGCATCGATGGGTTCAACAACTTTTGTGCAAAAGTGTAGTCTTAGTCGACTTTCACACCATAACTTTGCTCACGTCTTTCAAAACAACTAGTACACATGTCTATCACACATATCTAAATAACCCGTGGTTATTTATTATATACTGTTCATTCTCTGCCATTATTTGCACAGTTATTATTTCTTGCTGTCTACTTGTATATTTGCATTTTTGCACACTCAATGCCACTGCAGCTAGAAATACAGGATCTGTCATAATATTTTATTCATTCAACTTTATTATTGTTTTTGTCAATGCTTGTCACTCCATTGCGTACCTGTCAGTGTATATATATCCACAGTGTTCTACATATATTTATATATCCACTCTGTACATATATAAATGCATACACTCAACATGCACATACATATATTTTTCTAAGTTCACATATACAGATATGTATATATATTCTTAATACACACGTCCATATTTATATTTCTAGATTATTCGTATAGTGTACTTATCTTTTCTTTTCATTCTTATCATTCAGCTGTGTTATAGTAGCTTTTGTCAACTGCACTGTTTATTGTCTTGTTCTGTTGTTTTGTTGGTCTTGTGTTTCTCTTGCACTCTCTCTCTTCTTCTCTTTGCACTTTCTGTATTTAGTCCTGTCTGTAGTATTTGGTGTTCTGTTTTCCTTCTTGTTTTGCTCCACGGTCCTGGAGGTGAAAACAAGAACAAAAACAAAACACCTGTTTCATTTCTCTGTGTTCTCTGTATATGGTACAAAAGAAAATGAACCTACTTGACTCGACTACTGTGACGTCTGTTAAACCAGAACCCCTGGTCTGCTTTGTGTTTACACCGTGAGACATATAGAGCTCATATGATTGACTTATGTGCTTCGCTTCCCAACTGCATCCTTGTGCCCACCCTTCTCTGCATAGTTTTGGGATTCCCTTGGACTCACACACCCAATTCAATCCTAGAAGGCGTTCATAATTAGCTAATGATATGATTCAGGTGTGTGAACTCAAGGGGGAATACGAAACTATTCAGAGCAGGCCTCACTTTGTAACCACCCAAAGACTTCTCTTGGACTCCAGTCATGAATGGCTGTGACATTGCCAGGGATCAAACTCATAATCCCCCAGTGATAGTGCCAGACCAGAGGTGTCCACTCTTACCAGCAGAGGTCCAGTGTGGGTGTAGGTTTTCATTCCAACAAAGCAGGAGCACACCTGAATCCACTCTTTAATCAACTGGGCTCTCTCTTCACAGTTAATCTGCTTAGTTGGAAGAAAAACCTGCAGCTACATTATCCTTTGCAGATGAGATGGGATGCCCCTGGCTTGGACGGATGTGCCAGCTGGGAGCTGTGGTGTTGTGCATCTTCTCTGGCCTTCAGAACAGCATGAATTCACCTGGGCAAGGATTCCTAAAGATGATAGATGTATCGTGCAGGAATGTTATATCATGTCGAAATGACTGCGCTTCACAGTTGCTGCAAATTGGAAGGCTGCACAGTTTTGCTGCAAACAGCCCTTTCCACACATTCAGCCTCATCCCAAAGATACCCTGTTGAGCTGAGATCTGGGAACGGCACAGGCCACTGAAGCAATAAAAACTCACGTCATGTTCTTGGAAACATTCGGCAACAACACAGGCCTTGTTTTATGGTGCATTGTAATGAGACAATTATCCTTCTGGGTGTTTATATTCAATGCACTGTACACATGAAAGGATGGACTTTGATATGGAATAGTATTCAGACGCACCATGCCGTCCAGATGTTCTTCACTGGGTGTGGGAAGCTTCAGCAAAACATGTCCCACGCCATAACACCTCCATACACTGATGTGTCAGATTCTGATTATTACATCATGCAACCTAGATTCAGCCAGGTGAAGTTTTCCCCTCATGCGTCCAGTTTTCATGCTTTGGTGCCCACCGTACACATGCTTTTATATTCTTGCCTTACAGTTACTGTTTCTATTTCTTTACTTACAGTCTCTGATCTGACAACTGCACTTCAGCTGTTGTAGCCTAATCAGGACAAAGTAATAATAATAATAATAACAATAAGAAGAAGGAGACATGTTTATTTACCCACCTCTTTTTTATGTTGTTGCAGATTCTGCAAGTCTTTCATATAAGAAGGTAAAGTAAGTGAAATGATAGTACAGTTACACATAATTGGAGAAATAAGCCCAGGTAATAGGTTTTTAATAGCCTAAATGAATGTTTTAATCTGAATCATGGAGCACTTACCCTGCTTGCATTCTAAATATTTTCTGGAATACAATTAAAATATTCCACCAACTGATCTGTAAGTGATCCTGAGAGTTTAAACTAAGCCTCAGTTTAGCAAAGTGGTGTATAAAGACTATAATATTTCAAGGCATAACAGATAGGTATGAGATTATATGAGCCAGACTATTACTGGATTTAAACAGCAAAAAAAAGACCTTGTATTTAATGTGCTGGGTGGGAAGCCAGTGTATAAGTGGTTCAGTCTGAGGCAGTGTTTTATATAACAACGCTGAAGCCTATTATTGTTTGCCAAGTTGTGACCTCTGATTGTTTCCCTGATTCTCTCTATAGTCCTTTGACATCTGTGAATCTCACGTTTTTTCCTCCATGTTCTTGACAAAACATGTGGCATTTTCAGGAGATAAATGACAACTACCAATTTATGTTCAATGTCACTAGAGTGTTACATCTTCCAGTGGTATATTTTACTCTAAGTGATACTACACTGTACAAAAAAGTGTACATTTTGTTATTAAAAAGGCAGTGGATTACTGCAGTGTTTCTGCTTTAAATTCACATAAATTCTTTACAGTGTAGAAATGCTTGACTTATAGCACAAATCAGTCACTTCTCGCTGGTATGATGGTGTGGGATGTAACTACTTATCTGGCAACCCAGCGTGTGGGCATGATGAAACAATGCACTGGTACCCAAATTAACTTAAGCTAACGCAGTCAAATCCAAATGTAAATAATTCATTTTGTTTGGCAGAATGAAATGCATCCTTAAACGACGTCTTTTCCTGTTACTGGCAGTCATGTTTTGGACGGGTTCCACCTCTCCAGCTGTCCAGACAGGAGGGAGTCTAAGCAGAGGCGCTTGGGAAATCCAGTGTCGGTCCTTCTCTCCCTCCGGGCCTCGCGGTGATAGCTTACAGATGGAGAGGAGCAACATGTCTGTCAGCTTGTAAGGGAGGGAAAAGGAGGTGCATGCACTTCAGGAGTATATGTAAATTTCAGGATTTAGCTGATGGGTTTATGGGAGTGAGAGTGGCTGAGCTGTCTTTTCTGCAGTCAAGCCGGTAAAACAAAGATCCATCCATTATACATGTAGGCTGTAATACAACAATGATGATTTGATGTAATGCATTAGCCGTTCCACTTTAACTGAAGATATCTCGGCGTGCTGATTTATGATGATGAACTGTTGATTTCAGTGTAGTGCAATGTTAGTTTTATGACATTCTTGTAGGTGTCTCTACACGTGAAGTTATGGGGAGAATAGAAGTACAAGTGACACACACATGCAGACATGCATGCAGTTGTTCCTGGGAAAAGCACTCTACTTAGTATCGGCTATATCACATTTTCATGCACAATTACTGTTGGTTTGCAAAATGTAATGTATTGAGGATACACTATGTGGACAGAAGTATTGGGGCCCCTGTTTTCAGGGTTTGGGCTGGACCCTTTTCTTCCCGTGAAGGGCAACCTTTATGCTACAGCAGACCTTTTGGACAATGCCATGCTTCCAACTTTGTGGACCCAGTTTGGGGAAGAACCTTTTCTATTCCAGCATGACTGTGTCCCA